>JBBPNX010000372.1:0-21780 GCA_038091155.1 Harrya chromipes | reverse complement strand
TAGGAAGAGGGCCTTGATCCGCGATGCTGAGGGTCTTCGACCGTTAGGGAGAAGTCTCACACCGAGTGGAGTCTTAGAAGTACGCTGAATTGCGCAGAACTAGCTAAGGAACATAGAAGGGGAGGAACCCCTTTATATACGTAAGGAGAAGTGGATATAAGAGGAATCTACCTGGGTATGGAAAGCACCCAGAAGGAGAAGCGGGAGTCCATGTGGAAGATCGCACTACGAATACAGGATGTCCCGAAGGAGCCATCCGAAAGAGGAAAAACGGAGAGCCGCGTACGAAAGAGGAAACATACGTAAAAGGTAATGTAGAGATCCGTGGAGCGGAAGGGAAGGAATCCATGGTACCCATAAGGGGAAGTGGGGAACCGCTTCGGAATCAGAGCCACTGATCGGGATTACTCTCGAACCAGCCACCCGTCATCGAAGAAGGTATCGAGTGGTCCACATCGGGCCATGTAAAGTAGGAATCTAGGACGGGAAAACCGTCGCGTAAAGGAGTATCGTATGGAGTAAAAGAAAAAGAAAACGTGCCGTTGCCGTTGCCTTCAAGAGGCGTCGCCAATAGCCAATCGTCTATGGGGAAGTCCGTAACAGTGGCAGGTCCATTCCAGGGGCACACAGATCCAGTCTTGTCTGTTGTCTATTCTCCAGATGGCAGACATATTGTTTCTGGCTCAAGGGACAAGACCATCAGGGTGTGGGATCCAACCACTGGTGAGACTGTGGCAGGTTCATTCCAGGGGCACACAGATCAAGTCTGGTCTGTTGCCTATTCCCCAGATAGCAGACATATTATCTCTGGCTCAAGGGACAAGACTATCAGGGTTTGGAATGCAACCATGGGTGAGAGTGTGGCAGGTCCATTCCAGGGGCACACAGATCAGGTCTTGTCTGTTGTCTATTCTCCAGATGGTAGACATATTGTCTCTGGCTCATTGGACAAGACCATCAAGGTGTGGAATGCAATCACTGGTGAGACTGTGACAGGTCCATTCCAGGGGCACACAGATCCAGTCTTGTCTGTGGCCTATTCCCCAGATGGCAGACATATTGTCTCTGGCTCAAGGGACAAGACCATTAGGGTGTGGGATGCAACCACTGGTGAGACTGTGGCAGGTCCATTTCAGAGGCACACAGATGTAGTCTGGTCTGTTGCCTATTCCCCAGATGGCAGACATATTGTCTCTGGGTCAGGGGACAAGACCATCAGGGTGTGGAATGCAACCACTGGTGAGACTGTGGGAGGTCCATTCCAGGGGCACACAGATGTAGTCATGTCTGTTGCCTATTCTCCAGATGGCAGACATATTGTTTCTGGCTCATGGGACAGGACTATTAGGGTGTGGAATGCAACCACATTCCAGGGGCATGCATCTTCTATTTGGTCTATTGCCCATCACCCACATGGCAGCTGTCAGGATTTATATTGCAGTGAAAGTGGTTGGATTCAGTCATCTCATGGGACTTGCTTTGGCTGGATTGTTCCTTGGAATAGGCAGGTCCCATATCTACCAATTCACTCTCTAGTCATCTCTTCCAACACTGTTTACCAACTTGATGTTGATAGCTCTCTATTTGGGGGATCATGGACCTCTTGTTGGAAATCACTTTAATTTTCTCTTCTATGGTAGTCATTCTTTGTGTATTTTATGCTACATGGTATGACTCAGATCAGGCTTGTACCAATTTTATCTACATAGAATGTGATACCATGTTCTAGGATATTCCCTTTACTTGCATGAGTGGCAGGCCATATCAAGAAACCCAGAGTGCTGAGAACTCTCTTCCAGATGAGGAAACTACTATGAAGCTCAAGATATGGTAAAGTCTTAGAAGCATAGAACATGATTATTTAAGCACCCAGTCAACTTCAAGTTGAACCTTCACACAACTTGAAAGCAGGCAATAATGTCATTTAATCAGACATTACGAGAGGACAATACTCATTATGATGATAAGGTTGTGTTTGGATCACAAACCTGGAAGCAAGTCACATAACCAAGGTGTACATCAGTTGCTGTGCTGGCCCAGAAGTTGGCCTGAAAGCCCCAGCTCAGGCCTGGCTTAGGGGGGCTCGGGCTTCATGAAAATGCAGGCCAGGCCATAAACCCTCGAAAGCCCTGAATGGGGACCTGGCCCAGCCTGAAAGCTGGGGCTTGGGCCTGGGCTGTGGCTTGAATCAGCGGGTGAGGTGGGGAGACGATGAGGGTGGTGGCACTGGTGGCACCATGGACGAAACGGGCGACACGTATCACGTCGTGTTCTTGTCGCCATGTCGTCCATAGTGTCGTCGCTTTGTCGGTAGGTTCGCCGGGTGAACCAATGCGCAGAGGGAGGAGACAAACATGAAGGGTGGACGATGCGACATGTTGTTGGCATGAAGTCCGACAAAATAATCACGACGTTCAATGACGCCAACCTTACTAGTACTTCGCAGCCAGTTTCGTACGTACGGGAATATAGATATGCGAATACAACAATGACTCGGACAGACACAGAATTCTTGGGGTCAATCCGTATCAGCCCCACCTAATTTCCTGGAGAACAACCGATGCCTTGACCACCGTCGACATGTTTGGCGACCCTTGCACGACTTCTTTTGTCAGCCCTAATTGGGTGGTGCATAGGACCTTCTTGCCCCTTGCTCTTCCGGTTGGTATCCCCGAATCTCTATCGAAATCCACCACCATCGAGTTCTCATCGAATATCTGCGCAGGACAAACCACGACAACTTTGAAATTACCCTCGAGCGCTTCCCCGATCATTTCCCTGAGCTTCTCGGCCGTTGTGATCATGGATGAGATGTTGTGCCAGAATTTGGGCGACAACTTCGACTTTATGTCCGGCGCAGAAGCGGCGCAGCCAGCTGTGACGGCGATGTCCGCAAGGCCTTGTATGGCACGCGAGACGAGGGTACCAGATTCGTCACTGGTGCAGGCGGACATGTTGGTGTGAGTCAGCGAATGCCAACCAGCAGCGAAAGTTTGGGATTCTGCTAGTACCGTTAACGATAGTTAATATCGCCTGAGAATTGGCAGCTTGCCTGATTTGCACAATCGGCTATACATCTCGGTAAAGAGCTTGTCCGTTCGTTTATCCGTGGACCACGAGGAAATGGTTTGATGTAAGTAGGATGTGAGGTAGGCCCGAAGCGCGACCGGTAAGTGCGAAGCCACGTTGTGGCATGTCATTGTCCGTAAGCGGTCCACTAACACCTGAGGAATGGACTTAGAGGCACACTGCGCCGCGGACGATTGTTCCTCGGCACCGGGAGACTGGATGTGGTGAATGAGATACGTGGATATGGATATGGAGGTCCGTTGAATATCTGTGTTGAGACTTGTGAGGGTGCGGACGAGTGCCTTCTCGGCGTACATATCCGAGTCGGCGATGCGACGCTGAACGGCAGGTGAATCGGGTTGATCTTGTGCAACACCCAATGTGATCCCTCTTAGCTGGGCGTGGTACTGTTGATCGATCTCGCGGATGTGAGCTTTGGATGTCCTGAGGTCCCGGCGCGCAGAGAGGAGCTCAGGTGATATATCAGGGAACCAGGCAAGCTGTTGGCGCACAGCAGCAAGTTCGTCCGTCTTAATGGCAACTGAACGCTTCCGGCGGTCCAGTTCAGCGATGAGAACGATCTTGCGGTTTTGGAGCAACTCCACCTTATAGCGATTCCGGAGGTTTTTAAACTTGCTGTAGAGATCCTTTTGGTTGTAATGAGGAAAGCTATGGTACCATTTGGGGAGGCACACTTACGTTGTCGTAGTAGCGAGCGGGTTGAAGATTATTGCGCAGATCACGTAGCGTGATGGTCCTACGCGCACTCGCCACCATCTCATGATTTGGAGATAGGGCCAAGGACGAGACAGTGCCGGTATGTTCAATGGGGGACCCAATTTGTTCGTGCGTTACCGCGTCCCAAAAAGACACCGATGGACCTGCAGAAGTTGCGATGTATGTGCCGTTGCTTGCCAATGCGATGCACCCAGGGTTGTTGTTGCTATGAATGCGCCATTTTGAAAGCATGTTCCCGGTGGATGCGTCGAGATGATGAATATGGCCATCGTCAGATCCAACGAAAAGATGTCTGTTGACGTAATCCCATGCGACAGATTGGTTGTGCCCTGAACTGACTTCGATCTTGAAGTCGGCGAGGAGTCGGCCATTCTCAGTTTCGTAGATTTGGACGGACTCGTATCTCCACTTTGCAGTTGCGATGAAAAGTCCGTTTGGCGAGAATTTTGCTGCAGCCACCCAGTGGTCGTGTTCGAGTCTTTGCAGTTCCTCGCCTGTTGAGAGTGACCAAATTCGGACAGTCGAGTCCTCGGATCCCGACACGATTTTCGTCCCATCCAGCGACACATCGACAGCGTTCACTGGTCCTCCGTGTCCTTTCAACTCCCTCACCAATGTCCGACTCTGCGCATCAAAGACCTTTACGCTCGCCCCACTTGCCCCACTCACAACCCATTCCCCATCCCGCGAAGTCGCAATGTCGTAAATCTTACTCCCCACGTCCATTGATATCCCCACGTCCTTCCCATCCTCAATCCGCCAGCATCGAATGTTGCCTTCGGCTCCACCAGTCAAGACGTGTTTCCCGTCGGCCATGAACACGACTGAATATGTGTCCTCCTGGCCATCGATTTTGATCACCTTCGCAGGATCAGGGCTCGTCAGCGTTGTGCCTTCGATCTCCTCGCTTTGGCCATTTCGGTTTACTCCCTCTTCCTTTTGCTTGCCCTTGCTTGACACTGCACTACTCTCCTGAATGGCAGCGGAAGCCATGTTTGGATGGGTGTTCGTCACCATCATGCCTTCGATCGCCTCGCCATGGCCATCTGGGTTAGACCTCTCTTCCTTTTCCTTGCCCTTGCTCGACACCGCACTACTCTCCTGAAGGGCAGCGGAAGCCATGTTTGGATGGGTGTTCGTCATCATGCCTTCGATCGCCTCGCCATGGCCATCTGGGTTAGACCTCTCCTCCTTTTGCTTGCCCTTGCTCAACACCACATTACTCTCCTGAACGGCAGTGAAAGCCATGTTCACAACTTGGATCGCCTCATCATGGCCATCTCGGCTCGCCCTCTCCTCCCTTTGCTCGACCTCGCTGGACCTGGTAACGACTTCACTCGATTCATGCATCTCGTCAGGATAATCTTCTCGATTGTCCCATCTATCTACTCACCGTTTCTGCGTGTCAGTCGTAGACGCAATTTGCGAAATTTGTGAAACATCGGATGAAAGTACAACTCCAAGAACGAGCGCGTGGTGTTGACTCGCAGCAGCCCTTTGCCTCTCGACATACACGTGTCTCCTGATCATACCACCGCGTCATCTCCGCGCTTGTACCTCAGTGTCCCGCTCTTTTGATTGGCACCCTAGCGTCCCTCAGAGCTGTTCGGGACAATCAGCTGGGGCACAAGTCACAAGGTCTTCTGGATCTCGACAAGGCGTTATGCAGTGTTTGCTTCGCGACCTCCCTTACACTACATCATGTCCGCTACACGGTGGTCAACTGTAACCCCCTCTCCCGAGTCTCGCACGACGACCTCACTGTCCCACCAACCCCATCGGAAGATTGTGTTTGCTCGTTTCCCATCCTACCACCTGCCGATCCTCATTTCTAGAGAGCAACAAGTACCCTTCTCCCGTCTTCACGTTCTCCAATTCGCTCGCAATGTTTATGTTCGTCAATGTTGCCCCTGAAAAGTAAGTCCATCCGTGCAATCGTTTGCAATCTCAGTACGTACGGATCGGTCCTCTTCCCCTTACATGTCCCAAGATACTGACCACTTCACAGGAGACTTTCTCCCGCTTCGTCGATAGGATGTGATAGGCTACGGCTACACAGGAGAGCATACTCAGGTACATTGTGTCTCGAAACCCGGACATGGGCTTGGTAGTGTGATGGGTGGGTGCAAAAAGACGCAGCGCAGACTGTTGAATTGTATATAGCCTCTGATGATAGACCAGGGCAAGGTCTATTCACGTCCATTATCCATCCGTCTAACCGAGGACCGAGTCTCGCATACAATACAGAGAAAAAACGGCATTACTCGGCCTCTGGCACATCCCTCGCCTCTGGGTACAACTCATGGGCAACCTGATCCGCCAGCGCCTCCTCGTGGTCCATCGGTCCCTCGGGCTTTTCCCTCGGTGACGCTGCAGCCTCAGACTGTTCCTCCACCGCGGGCGCCGGAACGGGAATGGGTACCGATTCTGGAGCTGGGTCTGGTTCCGACGACGCCCCGCTCACCTCGCCAGCCTCCCGAGCGCCCTCCACCTTCTCCACCTCAGACGCACCTCCCTGCTCCACACTCACCACGCTCACCACCCGCTCCCCGTCCTTGGGTTCCGACTTGGACCACGCCATACTCTCTGTCTTCTCCCCATCGTCCTTTGCAAATATGTCCTTGCCAGGCTCGGCGACAATGCCAGAAGGCACAGCCGTGTTCGCCTCGGGCGCAACGGGCTCTCGAGGGTCGTCAGCTACGATCCCAGCGCGTCCGGCAGGTTCGCCGACACTAGCTACAGGCGTTGTTTTTTCCTGCGTCGGCGCCGGGCTCCCATGGTACTGCGAATACTGTACCGGCACGTCAGTAATGAATGCACCCTACGCGGTCACGAGACTCACATCGTCATAAAACTCGTTGCTTTGCAATAGCGTTCAGCACTACCGAGGACATGACGCGCAAACACTCACCAGGCAAAGTCCCACGTCTTTAGCCACTGCGCACTTGTGCATTGCTTCTTCGTCCACGTGTTACCATACGTCAGCGGGCTAAACCTGTAAAAGTTCCATATAGCGACGATCGCAAGTACGGCTGCAATTTGAAGTCGGATCTTGGGCTTCAACGTCGACGTCGCAAAGTCAAACACGGCACACGACATGAGGATCGAAAAGTAGAGTGCGGGGAGGTAGTGATGGAGGAACAATTGACGACTCATGAGGAAGAAGGGGAAGTAATGGAAAAAGTAACCGGTAAAGAGGAAGCCACACAACGAGTCGTACTTGACCACTTTGGCTTCGAATCCGTCAGCACGGGCGAAAAAGATGGTCAAACACCGTACTTACTGCTTTCAAAGTCCCTGTACCCTCGCTTCGCACGTAGAATAAGAAATCCACGAACGACGAGGTAAGAGACGACCGAAGCTGCGCCTAACCACCAGACGAATGGGTTGCCTATCAAGTAGATCTGGCGGTGATCCTTCACCCAAAAGTTCTATAATCAAGTAAGCCACAAGGGTACATCCTGTAAATGATCAAGACGACTTACGATACCACGGCGTAGGCGGGGCCAACTCAGCGGACGAGAGTCATATGCGTGTCTGTCCGTCAATCCAGCATTCGTCGCCCACATCACTTGCTGCAATTCCCAAAACTTGGCTAAAAATCCCGGAATCCTGTAGTTGACCCTCTCTGCATTGGGGGGCGCTACACGCCATCGCCATGGTCAGCACGCCGTCTTGAAAGAGAGAATCCGAATGACATACACTGCGGATGCTTCTCGGCAGACTCGATGTACCACAACGAATTTGCCTTGACCGCATTCTTGTTGCAAGTCACCTCTTGTTGCTCGAATCCCCACTCAGGCAGTTTCACCTTGTGGGAAAAAAGATAACATCCCGTGTTCAAGTGTCTCAAACGAAAGTGTGTTCGCAACGTCTTCACACGATTGCCCGAGTCCTTGTCGCGCTTGTCGCCGCTATCAATCACCACCACCCAGTCGTCATTGATATCGCCCTCAAATCCGGTGATGCCGTACGCTGATACCTCATTCTGGAAGTCGACATCGGAGACGGGTGGACGAACTTCGTGCGAGTGGAGAGCCTTGTCGGTGGTGATGTGCCGCAGCTTGATATGTGATCCATCTTTGATATACTCCATGGGTTGCGTGGCATAGTCATACTGGGGATAACTGTCGACGGTAGCATTGAGAATTCGCCATACGTTGTTGTCATCTCGGTGTGGATAGAGGGTGATCTGTTGCTCTGAATGGGTTGTCAGTCTAGATATAGACGAGTGACGGACAAGGATTCACGCACGTCCACTTCCACCAGGATAATTGTGAGAGTGAGAGTGCAAGTAGCCGCCTTGGGTATTCAAATGACGGATGGTCACCTCGGAACCAAGAGCAACGTCTGGGGAATATGTCATTTATATACCCTTTCTGACAACAGAGGCGAACGCACCCGCATAGGTATCGGGCGTACCACGCCCCAATGTCTGGCGGAACTCGGAGCTCATAAAAGCATCTCCATCGCCCGAGCTTCCAAGGATCATGAAATGGAGTTCAAACATGGTCATGTAGAACAAGATGGGGATGGTAATCAGGCACAATGCTCTTGCGGAAAAATGTCTTGCCCATGTACGAGGTTTGACGTGCAAGTCCCCAAGATGCAACCATAGTTGGAGTATCGTGCACACGCCGACGGTCGCGACGGTGAACAAGCCAACCCACTTGCAAGACAGCACTGCGCCGAGTGAAAGACCGGTCAACACAAGCCATGTCCACCATTGTTCGGTAAAAGGCTCTTGCTTGTCCTCGTTCGAGAACCCGACAAAGAAAAATGTGGTCAGTGCGGTGAAAAATACCAGTGGTGAATCAAGGAGGATATGTCGTGATTGGGTGACGAGGGCGTTTTCAAAGATTAAAAGGAGAGTAGCAAGTAGGGCGGTGGTAGCTCTGCAATCGAGAGCGCGCAGTGTAAGATAGGCGAGTGGAATGGTGGCAACACCGAGGATGGCGGGAACCATGCGCATGGCAATGTATGGCGTATTGACAAACATCCTACGACATCAGTTCAAGGGAGAGCTACCTCGATATGTCAAGTAACCCTCACTTTCCAATTTCTTTAAAGTCAAAATCCCCATCGAATCCGAATATAAATGCTGCGGCCGTTATCAACAGCTTGGCCAAGGGCGGGTGTACATCCACAAAATAGCGCGTTTTGATGTAACGCCCGGCAAATTTACCAAAGTGCACCTCATCGAACCTACGTGCGCAAAGAGACATGATCAGAAATCACCATACGGAACTTGATACATTACGCACACGACGCTATCTGGTTTTGATATACGGAAGAGTCGGACAAATGTCGCGACGATGAGGATCACAACGAGGAGCTTCCACTCTCCAGGTGCTATTTTCAACCCGCCAGGAGGATGAATTTTGCGAA
Source organism: Harrya chromipes (assembly GCA_038091155.1). Taxonomy (NCBI): domain Eukaryota; kingdom Fungi; phylum Basidiomycota; class Agaricomycetes; order Boletales; family Boletaceae; genus Harrya; species Harrya chromipes. Next base: position 12,585 of record JBBPNX010000372.1, on the reverse strand, counting down.
CGGGACCGTAACCCTTTGCAGCTGCTTCCCGTCGCTCGTCTGCGTCGAGACCATCTTTTCGTGACAAAATTGGAGGGTATTTGTGTGTTGAAGGAATGACATGAGGGAGACCCGGGGGTGGAGAGGCCGGTCTTCTCGCCCGAACGGTGGCAGACATGGCTGCGGGATGAGGGAAAGTGTTTGGACAATACCGGACTGTACAAAACTATGGGAAATCTGGTCAAAATCGCCTGTTACTACGCGTCAGCAAGTGATAGTTACCAAGCAGGATGTAGTAGGGGGCCTGTCCACCGAATATGCGATAGGATGTGAACGAATGGCGAGCGGGTTGTGTGCAAAGAGTTCAAGGGGGCTGCGCTTGTTTGGTCGTGTTACATCACACGTCATAGCCATATTTACTGCGTGTCGCTATTCCCTGGTTGGTACATGGTACGTTGGCGTTTCTTATCCTGATGGTATTGTAGATGAATAGGCAAGTCAAGTACATTGATTGTAATCAGGTAGGTGATTCCTTCGATTCTGCACGGCCATGTACAATGCTCTGTCGGTGATCCAATGTAGTGTATATATTTGACGAGCAAAGATTTGTGGTGAACCTCGATGATGTCGTCGTGAGAAAGAGCGGGCCTCGTGGACTTGGAACTTGTCCCACTGAAACCGAGCTCCCCAAAGCAGTGGACCTGGTGAGTTGTTCCTTTCGTGATTCTCGTCATCACTCACAGCAATGGCTAGACAATGTCCGTCCAAATCGACCGTGTCCATACACTCGCAGCAACCAGACCCGCGGTCAATGGCCACCAGCACGCTAGACATGTAAAGCCCTCCTCGCCCGAATCTCACCCACACGATGACCGTCAGTCTCAGTTAGAACAGGCCCTCAAACGCTCCGTGACGCTCGTCATCTGGTACAGGGTAATCACCCTCGCTCGATCTCTGTCTCCCGCTGATCACCTCTTCAGCCAAATTGCGACCCCATACGACTCACTCACGAAATATCGACTTTCCCCCTTTTCTCGCTCTCTCATTACCCCTCGGTCGTATCTGACCTCGAGCTGAGCTCGACGTCTTACATCGACACCTACAATAGTCTGACAGGGCACTGGGAACAACATCTGATCACCACCGTCCGCACGATCGAGTCCGAACAACGACTCTTGTACAAGCTCCGCAAGAGCCTTCTCGCAGGTCTCGCCGATGATAAGTGCACGGGTCTCGCCGAGGAACTTGCCTTGCAGGTCAAGAAGAAGCAACCCTCCCCCGCCACCACACATGCCTCGCCATCCCCGCACACATCTCCCACTCAGCTCAAGCGACCCCTCGCAGACAGCCCAGAGGGCCCTTCTGCAAAGCGGTTCTACTTTCCCGACAGTTACCCCACCCATGTCTATATCCAGCCCCCGATGAGCTACATGCTCCCCACCCAAACGATACCCTACGCCTCTCCACTCGCAAGCCCGCCACTCGATACCCACTCACCTGCCCGAAATGGGACAGAGACGAGTGAGATGACCTCGCCCATCAACAGCCCTTTCCATAGCCCCACCATGAACTTACAGTCCCCCGTAATGCCCCCAACCCCGCTCTACACGCCCAATACCGCCACACGCACCTCCTTTCCCCAACACCCACATCCGCCTCTCAAGCGTTGGCCCAACGACTACACCGTATCCGAGATCGCGGCTGGTTTCCGCACGATGGATGGGATGGTGGCACAGTCACCCACCGCGACACAGAAAGCCGCATTTGAGCGCGTGTTTGGGTGCCGGTATGTCAAGAGCACGGTGTGTCGACACCGGGGCGTGTACCGCAAGGCAGATGCGGGCGTTCGGAACGTGTTTGAGGCGATGGGTAATGATGAGCGTGCCGTGTGGGGTGAGTTTGTCAGGCGGGTGGAGGGCCGGCCGACGATGTGCAAGGGGAGCGGGTCGGGCGATGAAAAAGGGATGCAGGACGATACGTCAGGCGCGGGACAGCCTGGCCAGAACGCACAGAGTGTGGGGATGGGGCAGGAACAGCAGGGTCAGACAGGCTCTGACTCGGTGATCGCGTCGATGAGTCACTTGACGATGCAGCCAGGTGAGTGCAATGGTGCTTGTCGCGGTCGGCGAAATTCCCTGACTATGTCAAGGGCTGCAGCAGTCCCCGAGCGGTGCGTCAAAAGGGTGCGTGTATGCATGGGACGGCAAGGCTAATACTTTTTGTTTGTATAGGACATGCACCACCGTATGATCCCAATCTCGTCGAGTCTGGTACAGGCCTCTCAGACACGTAGACATGCGAAGCTCTCGTTTTACATTCACTATCATTTATTCACGGGTTGCCTGAATGATCCCCGGTAATATATATTTCCCGGCCCTTCAGGAAGCCCCTCGGGATCAAGGCCCTCATCGGTACCTCGTAGCTCATCGTCAGCACTGGCCGTCCGTTGGCTCGGATCAGCTACTTAAGATATATTGGGATGGTAGTACACGTTCCTGGTTGTAATGTTGGAATACATAATAGTATTTCTTTGCCTCTTACCACCACGCTGGCAACACACCCCCAACCCAAGTCTGATTCCAAGTCATCCAACATGTCCAGCGCCGACTCGACCCGGAACCGTCTGCTTCAAACACGGCAATTCAAAGACAGCGTCCACGACTATGGCAAGTTCGAGTCCACACCCGTCGCGGATCCGCGCTTCTCACTGTTTATTGCAGTTTCGTTTTCGCCGTGGATCTGCTCATTTATCGATACGTACGTACGCTGTCCATTTGTCTGTACAGCATCCTCATCGGACGTCTAGCAAACACTTTCAACGCCTGAGGTGCATCAAACAACTCGGTCTCTCGTACTATGTCTTTCCCGGCGCGGCCCATAATCGGTTCGAGCATTGTCTCGGTATGTGTCTTGTTACCCATCGAGCCGAGAACTGACTGACGCGTGTCCAGGCGTAGGCTACCTCGCCCGACTCATGGCGACCCACCTCCGCGACATGGACCACTCCCTCGGTATCACCGACCAACAGATCGAATGCGTCGAGTTGGCAGGGTTGTGCCATGACCTCGGACACGGCCCGTGGTCGCACGTCTGGGACAACATCTTTATCCCCACGGCGCTGTACGTCCCGTCTTTTCTCCGCGTCATTTCCGCGCTGATGCCAGGGGTGCCTGTATGCGTGCCTGCAGACCAGACAAGAAGGGTTGGAAGCACGAACAGGCGAGCGAAATGATGTTTGATGATATGGTGGAAACGTATCAGTTGGATATCACACCGGAAGAGGTGACGCTTGTCAAGGCGCTGATTGCTGGAGACGAGAAGCGTTCCCCGTACGTTCTCTTTCGTCTGTCCTGCGATGGCGCGTTGAGCGGTGCATATAGCCACGGCGAGACGATGCCCTTTTTGTTCGAGATCGTGGCGAACCAAAGGAACGGGCTCGACGTTGACAAGTCAGTCGCACGCGTGGCGGTGTGTTGATGCACGTGCTGACACGCGGAGATGACAGATTCGATTACATCTTGAGGGACTGCCACGCGGTGGGCGATAAGGGCAACATTTCTATTTCGAGGTGCGTGCGCATGCACGGTCCTTCGTGGCCAACACACGTTGACGCCTCGTGCAGACTCATCTACTCTGCGCGTGTCGTCGAAGGCAAGATATGTTACGACATCAAGGACGCCAACCAGATTTACGAGCTGTTCTATACCCGGTTTTCTCTCCACAAGCGGATTTATAATCACAAGACCAGTGCGTGTTTTTTGTTGCATTGGGCGATAGGTTCATGGATGCCGAGCAGCGAAGTCGGTCGAGTACATGGTCATTGACGCGTTGCTCGCGGCAGAACCGTATCTCAAGATTGCAAACCACGTCGTGGATCCGAAGCGGTATGTCTTTCTCACTGATCACCTCCTCAGCAAGATCGAGGAGTCGACGGAGGAGGTAAGCCTTGCTTTCCTTTATTCTCAATCCCCACACACGCCATCTTTGCAGGAACTTGAACCCGCCCGCGCGATTGTCGAGCGTATCCGCACGCGCGACCTCTACAAAATCGTTGACTACAAAGTGTTTTCGCACGCAGACCACGCCATGATCAAAGCGAACGTCACAGCCGAAGAGATCGTCGCCGTCGCGAAATCAGGCGTGTTGGCAGGCGTGGACGAAGAGCTCGTCTCGCAGCTCACGCCGAACCACGTCGCCGTGTCCTGCTCGCTCTTGCACTATGGCAAAGGCGCGACGAACCCGATGGACAAAGTCACGTTTTATTCCAAGAAACGACCGCACGGTAGGTGCCGCGCGTATCCCCTCCTCACACACGACGCTGACCGCGTTGGCAGAGTGCGCCAAGGCGGATTACAGCGATATATCCCTTCTCATGCCGTCCTCGTTTGCAGAGGTCTGGCTGCGGATCTATACCAAGGACGGCATGTTCCACGGACTGATCCAAGCAGCGTACCGACACATTCTCAAAGGGCTCGTCTCGTCGGAGCCTCAGGCGCAGGGACCCGTGGCTGCCGAAGAGCCCGAGGAGCTCCAAGACGGGTTCGACCCGGACACGTTGGGCGGCCCACCGGTGGTGACGATGACGACGGCGGTCGATGATTTGGATCTGGAGCCTATCAAGGTGGAACGAGCGCCGGGTCTGCCGAGTCAGACGGTCGAGGACCAGAGCCCGGCGACGCCAAGGACGTTTAGGAGGCATCTGAGCACGGCGTCGATCGGGTCGGGCGCGGATCGTCGGTCGCGCCCGACCGGCCGTACGCCGAGTTTTTCAGAGAACCAGTTTACGGCGGTGGCGCCCAACTTTAGGGCCGAGTCGCCGACACGTAAGCCGAGGAGTAAGCGAGGGAGGGATGTGAGCGACAGTATGGAGAGTGGGCGGCCGAGGAAGAGCGTGAGGTTGTCTGAGAAGGACAAGGATCAAGGTGTGGATGTCTTGCCTTGAGTGGGTTGTCGGTCCATTCTCGCATTTTCAAGACTGGTGGCCAGTCCATCTGTCCTCTATCGACGGTGTGCCTCATAGACGTATTGGTCATCAGTTTTTTCAGGTTCTTCTAATCGGTTCTTCTGTCGACTGTAGAGTATAGACAGCTTTCTGTTGCATGATATCAGTTACATCAAGGTTACATTCCTACACGCTCATCTTCATTGGTATCGTCGGATGTGGATCATATCCCTCTACAATAATATCGTCGTACTCAAATTTGTCAATGCGATCAATTTCGTGAGCAAAGCGGATTGTGGGGAATGGTCTTGGTTCTCGTTGGAGCTGGGTTTGAAGTGCAGTGATGTGGTCCTTGTAGACGTGGGCATCCCCGAGCTGGATGATGAGCTCGCGCGGATCGGTGTTGGTAACGTGGGCGATCATATGGGTGAGCAGGGCATAGGAGGCGATGTTGAAGGGGATACCGAGACCGAGGTCAGCGGAGCGCTGGTACATGAAGCACGAAAGCCCATTTTTGCCACCAGGGATAGGAGCCATGTGCACATAAAACTGGCACATCATATGACACGGCGGCAATGCCATCTCTGGGATCGCTGCACCCTCGTCAGTACTGGCAGTCCAATCCCATCAAACGCGTCAACCACTGACCTGCTGGATTCCAAGCACTGAGAATGATCCTCCGATCGGTCGGATTATGTCTAATCTTATCGATGCATTCTTGAAGCTGATCTACGCCCTGCCCAGTATAATCGGCATCACAGTCGACATACGTCGCTCCAAAATGGCGCCACTGGAACCCATACACGGGACCGAGATCGCCCTCACGGCGATGTCCCAGCCCGCGGCTCTCGAGGAACGCCTTGGAGCCGTTGCCGTCCCATATCTTGACACCGCGTTCAGACAAGAGTGTCGAGTCTGTTTTTCCGCGGATGAACCAGAGAAGCTCTTCGACGATGCCCTTGAGGTAGGTCCGTTTGGTGGTGAGGAGGGGAAAGGCGGCGTTGGTGAGGGAAAAGCGGAGGGCGGGGGGTGCGAAGATGGCGTGGGTGCCGGTGCCGGTGCGGTCGTTGCGTGGTTCGCCTTCTGTGATGACGCGTTGAACGAGGGCGAGGTACTGGTGTTCTTCGTGGATGGCCATCGAGGAGATGGTGACCGAGAAGACGCGCTGATAATATGGACGCGGTGTCACGCATAGTACGTGATCGATGTCACGTCACATCAGTATTAGGAACAAAAGTGTAATCACATCGCCTGTAATGCTTTCACCACTTCGACGTGTTTCTTCTCTTCGACCTGTCACGGTATCGCGCAACTGGATATGTTTTGCTCACAATCTAACAGGTCCCAGCATCCAAGAAACGTCGCAAAAGATCCACAGAGCCAGGGTCAACACGCTCCTCTTTGGTGCAGACAGACTCCTCCTCACTTCACGTGCTGACACGCTCGAGTCCTACCTCATGATTAAACTCTCCGACACCAAGTTTTACAACACTTATCGGTCCATGGCATTCATGCGTCTGATCCGCTTCTGCCTGGAAAGGCAATTATTCGAGGTCGCGCTTGCTCTCCATGATAGAATGGTCAAAGAGGGCTTTTTAGCAGTCCATTCCCTCTCTCTCCGCATGGCCGCACTCGACGTCGTCCGGAAAGCGAAAACGCTCAAAGAGGTCGTTCCGCGGTTTCAATTACTCTTCGAGAAGAAGGCGTACGACGTGCCAGCGTTTTTGGACCTCGTCCATTATCTGGATGACAAACGTGCATCGGCCGCGCTCGTAGACGAGCTCGCCCATACATTCGTATCGATACGCCAGATAAAGCTGAGTGAGCATCCAGACCTCGTGGGCGAACTCGCCAGCATCAACATGCGCGCCGAACGTTTGGACGCCGCAAAAAAGTGGCTCCAGATTTTTGAGGACACGTGTGGCGCGCAAGACGTTTTACCGGACGTAACACCGTACTCGTATATCATCAGCACGCTCCACGACATCGATCCCAAGAACGGCGAGGCGATTCAGGATGTCCTGTTCCGCATGAAATCAGCTGGCGTCTCTCCAGATGCGAGCGTGTTTAACGCCCTTATCCGCGTCAATTTGGTTCAACAACGGTATCAAGAAGCGTTTGCGCTGTACCACGTTCTCATGGAGAAGCGATCGCATGACTTGATGCCCAACGATGTTACCTACAAAATGCTGTTCCGTGCTACACACCTGCTGAGCCAAGCCCGTGTGGCTCGGAGACATAGACGTCCAGACAATGCCGTGCCACCTCGAAGGCTGTTTCGGGATATGCTCACGTGTCACTTGGAACAGACCGAAGGTCGACCACTTGGGCGGTCGACTGTCGTCTCCGTATCTGCATTCCACCTCGCGCTTCGGACATTCATGGCTCGCGAGGACTATGCAGCAGCATTTATCATCATTCACGCTCTGCAGGCGTTTGATTTTCAACCTAACCTCCAGACCTATCTCATCGTCTTTGTGAGCCTCCTTGATCGCATGAAACAGGAGGCAAAGCTCCCCCGCCAAGAGGACTCCTACCGTCTTGTCGACTTTCTCACACATGTCCAGCCAAACGAAGATCCGGATCTACATCTCCTTCTAGGCCGTATCAGGCACGCAACTGATCCCACAGTTTTATCTCCCGTCGGGATCGACACAATCTCGCATCTCCTCAGTCTCGGGGAACACGTCCGGCCCACGGGCGCCGATCTCCCCGACGTCCCCGCACTCCCTCGGTTCTCGCAAACGCATCTCCGTCAACGACACGCACAGATACCGACCGTCGCGCTGCTGACTGGCGCCGAGGACGTTTCCCATCAGCGTGCGTTTTATTCACCCGTCCCTCTGGCGCGCATCGTCCATAAAGCGCTCTTGGGTGAACTGTTTCGCAAGGCGGTGGATCGGGGTGCGGATTGGGACTGGAAAGGTGCGGCGAGACCTATTATCGAGGAGACTGAACGAGAGATGATTCCCGAGGGTGTTTCGAGGGAATTGGATGGGTTGGAGAGGCAGAAGAGGGAGCGGCAGGGAATGTTGCCGTTTGCCGCGGCGAGGATGAGGCGTCGGAGACGGGGTGCGAGGGGAGGGCGGGAGATTGCATTCGATTTCGAGAGCTAGGGATCTCGAAGATTCTGGATTTTGGTATCGTTACCTTGCACTGCATTCGGGCATCCTGTCAAGTAGTCTCGAACGAGACAATTTGGCCTCTTACTTCAGAATCTGGCGCAACCTATCGAGCATGGGACACGGTGATGCTTCACTGACTATTTGCGATCGAGGCAGGGGAATGGCTTTTCCTTCCAGCCCTGGGCTGACCGGAGAAGCGACTGTCGTTCCTGCTTCCTAGGAAACAGCAGGTGCTCGAAATCGTGACATCGTGATTCTCCTGGATGGCGAGGAAACGAGCCCCAAATTGAAACATGTCATTCGAATGAAGTGCTGGCATGTCTACAGATTCTTAGTGGTCGATTTGGCAGGGTACGAAACTCATCGCTCGGGATTCTCATCGCTTGGTTTATGACATTGTTACTGGAGACTGTAGTGATGGCGAGGAGATCCCAATAACTGTTGCCAGTACCTGCAGGCACAAATGCCGCATTCAACGCCTTAGAAGCGTGCCTAGTATGGCGGAGTTGCTCCGACATCGGCAGGTTCGAGATGACCGTCGGATCTGTCCAAATTGCCTAGGAGATTGCCGTTTGGGCTTGTTGGGTCGTTTCAAGTTGACATGCACCGGGGAGTGCTGACATCCACACCGAGGCCTGATAACAGTATTGGCGCCGAAGAACCCATCGACCGGAACGGGACCGAAGTACACAGTGGCCCATCATAAGAACCGACTAATGGCACTGGCCTGAGTATGTCACATCATCGAGACAAACTGCGGGGAGCGTCCAACTTGCAACTTTGAACGGGCCCTCTGGCGAGCCGCAGAACGCATTCCGGAGAAGTGTCATTCAACTGACAGAAAAATCCCGTGGACTGGACTTGCCGGAAATGTCACAGTGGTCCGGGACGACACCGCTTGCTGGACATGTCTTTTTGACGTGAGGTCGCCATTGTGTCAATCTTTCCTGCCACTGAGGCATATAAAGTCTCGCAAGGATGGACACACAAGGGCATCTCCAAAGTTTAGCTTATCCACTCCTTTCCACCTTCCATTCATTTTCTATCTCGTCGCGCTAGTCCACGACCAGAAATTGTCGATATCCTTGTCCTTCATTTTCGTTTAAGTCATGTTCACATCCAAGTTTGGTGTATGGGTCTCTGTGGCCCTGGCTGGTCTCGCTCACGCACACATCGGTCCGTATCACCCAGCGATGTACGCTATTAATGTGGGTCTCCATCCTCTACTGTGGTGGTCGTCTGCTAACTTGGACTTCATTTGCGTCTTGCTTTTCCAGGGTACGGATGCATCAAACCCCAGTCTATATACTGGTATAGCTTCGAATCCTCTTTACAACCTGAACCATGAGGAATACTGGATGCACGCCATCTACGGGGTAAGTTGCGATCTCGACTATTATGCTCAGAACCTCATGACGACTCGGATACTATAGGTATTGAATTTCCCACCCCCAGCGGAAAATGCGATTGAAATGTAAGCCCACCCTTTGCGTGCATCGTCCTCTTACAAACGTTCTCCTACGTTTTAAAGCACCCCCGGTGGAACGATCACACTGGAGTTGGCCGAAAATGCGTGGTTCACCTCACTCAGCCCCAATCCCAACCTGACTCCATGGGGAGATGGGAAGAATCATCCCGATGGCTATAGCATTACCAATCTAGGGGCGGACACAATATCTGAGAGTGGGTGTATCTCATCTCCCAACCGTGAGTTCAGCTTCATGTCCACCGTTGTTACGACGGATGTCTGATGCGCCGGGTGATCAGTCCATGCGCAGAATGAGTCCACGGCTGCGGGTACTTCGCTCGCTATATCGTACGAGGTGGGTTCTCGTTTTTGTGCTTGGTATATTCGATGCTGATTGTGTGTATGATGCAGTCAGACCCCACCAAAGTGACACCCAGCAACACTGTCGTCATCAGCGTTCTGGAACAGTGAGCTCTCCTTCACCCTCCCCAGCAACGATGCGTTGACCAATGGTCTTCAGCACTCCGTGGCAGCGTGTTGCGACATACCAGATCCCTGAAGGTTTGCCTCCGAGCGACGGCCCAGTCCATCTTATTGTATGTCCCGTCCTTCTTCCACTTGAACATTGATAATCATTTCGTTTTGTCAACGCACTAGTGGGGATGGGTGAGTGGATGAGCCCAGTTGCATTCTGCTGGCGTGCTGAGCAAGGGCGTGAACTCTAGGCTCCTAGGCATTGTGGAACACCTAACGAATACTTTTTCCCGTTGTTGGCAAAAGTTCTCCCAGGTCCGACGCCGGCCAAGACACTCGGAATTCCAGCTGCACCTGTGTATTGTGGATTGGACCCATCGAAGTGCGTCCAGGGCCCGAAGCAGATGGTGATCTTCAAACAGGCCGAGGGGAACAACGTCGCAGGTGCCGACGTCGTTGATCCGGACGGTCTGTGGGCGGCTCCGGGGTACAATCCGGGCTGTGGTTGGGAAAACGGTAAGTGACGGTTCGGCTTTTGCCTCTCATCTTCTTCCGAACTCGTTGACGAATAACCTGTAATAGGTGCTCAGAATGACATTTTCGTGGATGCGGGGTCACCAAACGCGCTATTCGCTGTTGGAAGCGCCGGGCACAAACGCATGATGCGTCGGGAGAAGCGCAACACCTTTTAAGACGTCGTTAGTTTTGGGCAGGTCCTCCATTTGTGTTTTCACACGACAATGAAAAAATGCGTATATCTTTGGATAATTCCCTTGCATTTTGCATTTTACGGTCCGAGGCATTTGATTGTGCTGCTGGCGCCCTTTGTCACTTTAATTTTGTTTACCCTTTTTCATCCGCTTTCAATCATGTCGATATACCCTTTCAAATCTAGAAATGACCAAGTTTACAATGGATCGCGCGGAACAGAAACGGGGGCGTTGCAACGTTGATCAGAGCCTTGCGAGCCGAGCATCGCAACTTGAGCCAGATGTCATTTCAACAATACGCATAGTAAAAGAGGACCTTGGAAAGATTCTGCTTCGAGACTCGAGGACAATCTTGAAGCGATGAATCGAATCGAATCTTCGCTCGTTATGTCGCCTAATCGGCCCATGTCGACCAGCCACTGGAGAAGACAAAGGAGCCGCAGGTAAGTGGTTTACGTTTCAGATCTCCCCTCGCGAACGTGATTTCCGAATCGAGGATTCGGTTTCAGCGTAGAAACTAGGTACCAGCCAAAGAAATGGCTCTGGGCCGTGGCGTAGTTCTATTAGTACTGTGTAAGCTTGTCGGAAGAAAAACCAGATTCCGTGAATGCTGGCACATTGGAGATATTGCACTTCCAAGTCGTACCTACGAGCGGGATGATCCACATACTTAACGTCGCGCCGTTTCCATCCTTCTCTCAGGCCTTTCCCCGAGGGGAACGTGGGGAAACCCGGAGATGTCAAAGGGCTGAAAACGGCGTCGATCGGAGGGCGACAACTCGGTAGCTCATGTTGGCACTCGCCGGGGTCTTGGCTTAGCGTCGGTTGCCAGAGTCCCAACCATCGTACATTTCTCCTTGGTCTCGAGAAACGCACCCGATCCACGCAAAACGATCTCCCCGACGTACCCACCCTCCTTTGCTTCCTCTCACAAACTCTTCAACAGCAACAACAACTTGAACACGCACAGATACAACCCGTCGTCGTGTTGAGTGGTGCCGAGGACTTCTCTTACCAGCGTCCGTTCTTTGCGTCCGTTCCTCTGGGCCGCATCGCAAAGCACTCTTGGGGCAGCCGTCCCACAACGCGGTGCACCAAAGTGCAGGCGGAGTTGGACTGGCAGGTGCGAAGGCCCCGGGGGTACTTCGAAGGCATCAGATAGCACGAAGAGGCGGCGGAGAGGAGGGAAGGACATAGGGTATTACTGTTTTCCGCAGCGAGGACGAAGCATCGGAAAGGGTGTCGGGAGGAAAGCGGGAGATTGCATTTGACTTCGAGACTCGAGACTCGAGAGCGAGGGAGCTCAAGTGCTCTGGAACTTCGTATCGTTATCCTATATTGCATTCAGGCATCTTTTCCATGGTTCGAGTGGTAGCACTCCATTGATTATCTACGATCGAGGTGGGCAAACGTATGGAAGCCCGGATAATCGTGCGCTTTCGGCACAACGTAGGACCCCCATCGGTCGAAGAGTAAGTTGGTGTACGCTCACTTAACTACATCGTGTCATCGCGTAGAGAATAAAACGGCAAATGAAGTCCATTTTCACCGAACGCTATTACTCACCAGAGAGACTACGGTCGTTCTAGGAAACGGCAGGTATTGTTTTGAAAATTGTGACAAGATATTTGTCCCGGTGGCGGGGAAACGAACACCAAAAGTGTCCTCATAGCGAAGTTTCAGCGTGCCTGCAGAGTCAACTGTAGCATAGACAACCTAAGGTAGGAAGCTTATCTTTCGGCCCATCGTGAAAGTTCAGATTACTAGATCTAAACTCGGTAGTCACGGAGTCGTGCGGGGTTTTAAAGATAGTAAGTTTGAAGGGACTAGCTTAGCTACTACGTCCAGCAACATAAGTTGCTTCTATTTTTGTCACTAAGTACATGG
>JBBPNX010000371.1:0-21781 GCA_038091155.1 Harrya chromipes | reverse complement strand
CGTTTCTTTGGACTTCTTGCTTCACCACTAACCTCATCAGCATCGGGGTCCGCATCCACCACCCTCCTCTTACCACGCCTCTTGGCCCTTTTACCTGCTTAGGGTTCTTCGTCATTCGTACCTGCACCTGCATCCACCCCTACGTGCGTCGCCTTCCTTGCTTTGGCCCTTATTCTTTCGCTTCTGCGACACCCATTCGCTGGCGATTGTTGCTGGGCTTCAAAGTCGGCATGTGCATTCACTTGCGGAGGAATGCCAGTCCCCGTCGCCCTCGTCGTTCTGGTACCGCTCCCACTGGCTACAGGCAATGCCGGAAGGGCGTCTTCCTCATTGGCCCCGGCTTCGTCCTGGTCAGCATCGGCCCCAGCGACACTTTTCGTGGGCGTCGTCTCCAGACTTGACGGAAGCTCCTCATCCGATCTACCGAAAGAAAAGAAAAAAGAACATCAGCATGGTGATCACTCCCAAGCCGGCGCACACGTACACGAAGTCCTCCAGCCTCGGGCCCTCCTTTCCAGCCCGCTCGCAGTCGGCCCGCTCTGCTTCCCATCGCTCGATACCTTTCTCCCGCCGTTTTGCTTTCAGGTACCTCATCCGGGCCTTGCGGGCTTTCTTCGGCATATTCGCAGTCCCGTCCCACAATTCCGGGTGGTCCTTGAGTTTCTGCATATAGTGCACGGTGAGGTGTTCCCTGATTAACGACAGCTCGCATAGTTGTGGTATCGCTTGGACTTGCTGGCGTTCGGCGTTGTCGAGGAGGAGCTCTAAAGCATGGACCTTTTTCTGCAACATTTGGTTCATGTCCGCCATTCTCATGGTCTTGTGAATGGTCTCGTAAAGTTGGCCATTCTTTATCACATTCCCTGGGGGAATGTGATCATTGCCGAACCTGCCGCTTTCGTGGTGAACCGACTGAGTGTACCAACTGACAACAATTGACTGTCCAATGGTAGGTTTAGTTTGTCGGTCCACCTCAGACGGCCCGGGGTCTGATAGGGGATAGACAAGGTCAAGTGACTCTTCAGAGTCGGGTGAAAGGGCTCGGGCCTTTCCCTTCCCTAGTAAGTTGACAACAGTGAGTGGTGATTATCAAATGCTGATGATGGGGTATCTACGTACCCTTGTCTTCCTTGATTCCCATTCCGGGGATTGAAGTTGCTACTTCTTTCCCTTTGTCTAGAAGAGGATAGCATGTACCATTTTCATTGGTACGGTCTTGGCGGAATTTTGATGCGGGTGAGGGTGAGGGTGAGGGATTTCTTTCGGGAGGTGGCGATGATGTAGAGGGGCGTTGAACATCTCTGACGTCCCGGTCTGTGAGTACAACACATGCATACGGAGTGTGCGAGGATACGCACTCGGGCCCTGGCACGACTTGGCGGGACTTATCTAAAAGTCGGTGGATGACTTCATCAATCTCGCCGTCGACAGCACGGTCGGCGTCTCGCTGCGAAAGATCGTCGTCAATGTCAGCATGAAGCGTCGACCCGTGTTGGAGTCTTACCCTGACAGGAAATTGCATCTGAGAATGACTAAGCTTGCGAAGCTCTGCACTGTTGGGTGATGTTGGAGTCATTTTGTAGCGAGGGAAAACGAGGGGAAATGGTCAAGTCTACGCGTCCGGTCAGCTTTAAATATCTTTTCGGTTAAGCAATACTTACGGGAGATGGAGCGACTCGCTAGTTCCATTGTTGCTCTGTGGAATTGCAACTTTGTGCGGGCTTGCTTTGTGTCGGACTTCAACTTGGACCACTGATTCCGAACATGGAAACCATCTACCCCATGACAAGACGTACTACGAAACACACTTGCAGTGTGTGGTTTGGGGTGGGGTTTCTGTCAAAGGAGAACTCTTACTCCAAACCACACAAAGCAAAAAGGAATGCCGTATAGCACATCAATTAACGTCAAACCTAGATTGTAAGCGTACAATGATCGTCCTTTGCACAAAGCAAAAGCAACAGCCGATACCAGCCGAACTGCTCCGAACTTGGAAAATTGGTGCGAACACCGAAATTTTGCAAAGGTAGGTGTCTCGTGGCGTCATACGAAGTATCAGCGATGGGCCAGTTCAAGGAGTGAAAGCTAGCATCAAGTGCGAGTCAATCATCGACGATTCCAGACGCCTAGAAAAGAAGGTAGTGAGGTCGAGTTGAATATCACTGGATGGAACATGGCTGTCGTACAATTTAGACCCGCCGAGGAGACGGTATCCGTGACTTTGCCCCCAACGTCTGATCCCCATGCTGATAAATCGATCCCGGCTCATCGCAGTCGGGAATGCCTACGCCTGTGAGCGTTGAGATTCTCGGACGCATCAAGATAATGCCAGAAATCACTGTGCAGAACGTTATCCTTGTGAATACCGGCAGGCGCGAGACCATTTGAATACCAGGCGTTACGACGTGCTAGAAAGGACGGAGAGGGCTCATAGAAGCCAGTATTCGGTAGTGGAGAGATGAAAGCGAGGTGCGACGAAAAATGGCCATATGCAAAGAAGACGTTGCTCGACCCCCACTACAAGTGATGCGTCGAATGAGTGAGTGAGTATGACCTCGTTCTCTTGTGTGCTGAGCGTGTCGACTGAGACCTAATTCTGACCTGCCAGACCTTGCTTAGTGACGGTGCACACTGATCTGTGCGTGGCGCGTCGCGAACTTTGAAGCAAGGGGAATTTTCTCAGAGCCCCGTCACGACTGCCCTGCGCAGTAAAAACGACTTCAGCTTAGCTGGTAGAGGTGCGAAATAGCGAACTCCCAGAGCATGGTCAAGCGAGGCAACGCGTCCAAGTTGGCCAAGCTACCCGCCCTCCCCCATGGACGCAAACAAGCGGTGATGACGTCGATCGGGAAGGGTGCTGGAACGATTGGATTCCCCGCATCACGTCCACGAACCCATTGTATTCGCTGGTGGGAGAGGACTGCGCCACGATGGATGAGAACGTTGATACTGGTCCTAGGTATTATCGGATCGAATGTAGCGTCGTGATGTTGAAGACAAGTTGAAGATGTCTTCCCTGTCGTTTGAAACTCCGGTTGTATGACTGTCCTTGACTGAAACACGATAATTTTGACCAATCGCACTAGATTTCGTCTGAAGAGCCAATCGTTATAGACAGGACTCGGAAAGCAACCTCGGACACAAGAGATTGGTGAAAGTAACAAACATCCACGTTACTGGAGCAAATTCAGAGTCGACGTCGCGGTTTCGTGCCAGTGACGGGCCTGAGGTGACCGTGACTGTGAAAAAGCCAAGTTACTGCGACCGTGTCTAATCGAAATGCCAGATTTTCCGCCTGCAGGCGTAAACTTATCGTCCAACATGAAAGATCATCGCACTCGATCAATACTACGGATACAAGTACATCACAGAACTACTGACGAACGAACGATCACGTTTGAGACGTTTACTCACTGATGTCAAATGCCTCGCTCTCCCAACCCACCTGCCTCTTCTCCTCAATCGTCTTTTGCTGCACGATCTCCTTGAACGTCTGCACTCTTTGCCCGACTTCCTGAACGCGCTCCGCTACTCTTTCTTCCACAGCAGGTAAATCAATGCCGGGAACCCTTTCCATGACCGGCTCTGATCTGAACCCGAGCGGACCGTGTTTCTCTCCAGGAAGAATCTGAGGCTCGGCTCCCATGGCGATGGTGGGTTCGCCCTCGCGCCCTTCTTTGACGATACCTGTACTGGTCGCTCTCCACCTAGTCAACAAGTCACCCTCCAATTTCCTGAGATGGCCAATCTCGCTCCAAACTGCGGCAGAAAACGATGCGGCGGGGCCAAGTCCAGTATCTGCAAAAACGTCTGCACGCTGCGAAACATCGTAGGCAATGGCATCCGTAAAGTCGAAGGCGCCCCTGATGTGCTCCTCCAGCGTTCGCTCGATGGCGTCCCGGAAGCGATGCACGAGCACTGGCTTCATCACAGATGCGATGATGGGGTGGTTGGACTCCTTGATGTTGAACTTGATGTCGTCAGCCAGCTTGACGTCCACACGCTCAATCTTGAAATAGCGCTTGGAGCGCTCGCGTTCAGCTAGGCCTGCTTCCGTAGTCGGGAATAACCTGAACTTGAAGTCGACATCGAGACCCTGGGTGGGAAGATCGAATTGCATGATGCCGGTAAAGTCAGACAGACCAACGGCGGACGTTTTGTCCCTATAGAAAAAGGAGACATCTCTGAGAGAGAGCTGGATGGCTTGGAGACGAATATGGGTGAGTGTCCCGAATGTGGTCTTGGTCTCAGCGCGCGTTTCGCCAGGTGCAGTAATTTCGATATCTGTGATATTCCTCAAGTATGCGTGGCCGGGTAGGAGGTTGAAGGAGGAAATATCAAGGTTTTCGAGCACGAATTCGACCTCACGGTCAACGTACTCGATCCTGCATCCTGTTGGACTACGCGGCACTCTGGTGGATCGATAACTTACCTAGGTATTGGAACACTCTTCAACACAAAGAGGACGCGTTGAGTGTAAACGTTGAACAGGTCTTGCCAAAACCAGGAGGCATCCTCCAATGCAAACTGCAAACCCACTTTCGCGCCAGGAATGACATTCTCCTGTATGGTCCGAGCGAACCTAACGTGTGCCTCTCTGACCCGACGCAGGTCGGTATCGTCGGCGATGGCCTGCTGGAACTCGCGAACTTCGCGACGGAAGGCCTCGACATCCGCTTTCCACGTTTGGGCGACATCCGAGTTCTTGTCGAGGAATGACTTCCAGCGTTGCTCAAGCTCATTACGCTTCGCTTGTGCTTCCTGGCTCCGGGCATAACCCGAAGTCTCGAGACCGCTGCGCACGTGAGCAATGAAGTCATCAAACCATGCCTTGAGGGCTTCATCCTGTTTGATGTGGACCGCACAGACCCGAAGTTTGGCACACAAGTCGTCAAGAGGTCTTCCACCCGCAAATCGCTCAAATAGCGTGCGGATGTTGGTAAGAGCATGGTGCACGTGTTTTTCTTCGGAGACGTCCTCGATGAGGGTGGTCAGCGACGCAGTGTCAGCGGTGGCGACGGTGTCGATCGTCCGATTCAACCACTTGGAAGCGATATTGAAAAGGGTGGACAAGGCGCGTTTGTATTCTTCGTCGCTCTGAGCACGATCACACATCTATCACCAGAGTTAATACAAATGGAACACCAAAGGTGGTTTCAATTCTACCTCATTGAAAGCTTCTGTCAAGCGTGCGCGCGTCCTCGAAGCCCTCTCTTCCGCAGTGCCCTTGACGGACTGGCCGACTCCTATGGCCTTTGAACCGGCCTCTTTGACCGTGTCCATGGTCTTCTCGAACTGAGCTCTGGGGTCTGCCTCCTCGCGCTCCTCTTCGGGCGACTTGTATTTCCGCCCAAAGGGATCCCGCTCACCTCGCTGGACCTCGCTCTCCGACTCTCTGAGGCTCTCCTTGGTATGAGCAGCCTGAGCCTCAAATGTCTCTGCCAGATCAGCCAAGGCAAGCCGGATAAAGGAAGTAAAATCGCTGAGAAGGTGACTACCCTCGCCGCAGATATTCGCCCAGAGGATCTTGAGGAGATTCCTCAAAGCGACACGAAGAGCGTTCATATCGTCGGACGCCTCCTTGATGTCTGTGGATTCAATGCGGGTAGCAGACAAGTCACCCTCAGACAGGTGCCAGAGGGTGTCCTGAACCAAATTGTCATCTGCGAGGGACAATCAACAAGGGTGGCAACAACGCGAGAGCACGGAACGCACAGTTTTTGCTGCTACCTACATACTTGTATGCAAGCAACACGTCGACAAGGTCACGGGCGACGATCTTTCCCGTCTGGGTGAGACTGTGAAGGTGGGGTGGGTTGGACGGAACGACGTTAAGGAGCAACCAGTCGATGAGAACATCAATCTGGTGCTGACTGGGAAGCTTTCCAGCGTCGAGAGCCGCAATAATAGAAGAAGTCTTGTCCATGCTGAACGTTTAGTAGAAAAGAAAGAGGGGGACGGGACCCTGTAGTCATTCAGAATAGGAGTCAAGTATGACGCAAGTCACATGACAGGCTAGTAAGAACATGGTAATAGGGGCATATGAATAGTAGCGGATTAAAAAAATAGTGATCTCTTTGAAGGAAAGCCAGTCAGAAAAGGCAAAGAGAAACGGCGATGTAGAGAAGGAACGTACCATGTGCTCTCTCCTCCAGACGCTTCGGCATCACTCGACTTGCGTGACTCCTTGGCTACCGGCTTGTCTGAGTTAGCCTTGGATTTTTTAGCCTTTGGATCCTTTCCGCGATTGGGATTCTCCGGTGCGTCCTTCCACAACGCACTGATCTGGGTTGACCGTGAGACAGACAAGAACGAATGCATGCGCATACACGGTACCTCGCTCATGGCGTCCTTCATCGGTACGCCGGGATTGTTTTCTTTCCACTCTTTCATCTTTTCCTTTACAAAGAGATTGTATGCGGAAGGGCTACGTTTTGTCTTGCCCTCTTTTTTACGCGTTCGTTGAGCATGGGGGTATCAGAGACGACGCATACACAGACCTTGTTTGGAGCCCTTGGCATTGGCACGTTTGGTGGCTGTTTTGGTGGACGTGACTAGGGCGAATGAGGGTCATGTTGAACATTGCAAGATATACAAAACGGACCTGTAGCACTTTTGGTCATGGTGGTAGAAAGTGAAAGTACGCGTTCACTGAAACTCGCGGGGTTTATGGTCGCGTCTCGATCACGTGCTGTGGCCCATGCGCGGCTTATTGGAAATTGCCGAGGGAGATAGCCGAAGGATATTTTAGGCGGAATCTCGGTCTATTTTTTTAACACCTTTGTCTTCCCGTCTAATTTTACCAACCCGACATCATTCTATATAATGTCCCATTCCGCTCTTTCTGCACTACTGGCCGTCGCCGCCGCCTCTGTCGTTCTCGCTCAGCCAGATCCCGCTGACCCGACCCCGCTTTACAGCAAGCACTATGCGTATCCAAGTGGCATTGTCTGTTTTTTCTTTCTTTTTGTATCACCTCTTGTCTCCTTACCTGTCTGTAGCCTTATCAAGTAGACCCCGTTTCGTCCGCTATTCGTGGCCCTCAAGTCGGATATAACATCTGCAACTCCACCACCGAAAACCAGCAGTCGATGTGCCAGACATCCTTTGTGAACCACATAGATGGTACTTGCTTATTTGTAACTGTCCGTCGCATCATTGACTCTCTTTGAGATTTCTGCCTCTGGGCTCCCCCCAAGCCAAACTCGACCATTGGTGACACCGAAGGGGAGGAAGTTGCTTGGTGCACCAAACCTGGTCACGGGACTCGTCTCATTCCCGCCGGTGCTCTCCAGGGCGTCCAGCTTATCAAGACCCCAGACTATATCCAGATTGTGGGTTTCATCGACCAGACCCTAATTAACTTGGCTGCCAGTGATTATGGAGGAGAGCTCGATCCCCATGGTGCCGATCTGGTTGGTTTGTATTCTTCCGCGTAAGAGTATCCCTAACGTGTTCATTAGCGTGGCAACCCCATCGGCGGTCTCATGTACTCAAATGGCTTCCCTAGCAATGGTGGTAACAACAACAGTTATGAACAGGTTAGCGACTGGACAAAGTGGGTTGTTCTGGTTGCGCGTGTAACTATGTCTAACCCTTTGTCAGCTTCATGGGTGGCTCGGCTTTCTGTTTGAAGGCATGTGACCCCAACGGACACAATCAGGGCCAACTTTGCCAGAACATCTATGATCGTCTCGGATGTGCGTACAATGTCCCGAACAACGCCAAGAATGGTACATTCGAGGTCTGTGAAGGCAACGACATGACTCCTCCTGGTATCTACACCTCGGGTGGTGCTACCGTAACTTACTTCCAGCCTCCCGAATCCCTCGGTCCCATTACCACCGTTCCATACACTCCCGTTGTGCCTGCCTCCTCCAACTGTGTCACCTATCACTCTACCGATCTTTACACAAGCCTGCCTGCTCCTACTGGTGTTACTACTACCGGATCCGGAGCCACTGGTGCTTCCGGTAGTGCTTCGCGCACGGCAACTGCTGGTGCTCCATCGTCGTCAGCTAACGGTGCTTCGACTGTTGGTATTTCGACCGTTGCTACCATCGCTGGCGGTGTGTTTGCGATGGTCTTTTTGTCATGATCCCGAAAAGTGAAGAGACTTTGATGGACGAGGTTACCACTACATTACGATTCTTTTTACCTGGACTCTTACATACCACCCTGACGGACTCGTCTTTGAATGTTTGGGTTTTGGCTTGACAACCTGACTAATTGAAGCGTGATTGTGTTGTATGTATAGCCGAGCACAGGCGATGAGAGTGACTAGTTGTGTGCGCCCTAATCCCTACTACTTCTTATTCCGGCTCGTCTCTTGCCGTGCCATCTCGCGCTAGGGGTTGCGTGTCGTTCTTGCTGTGCTTTCCCAACCCTCTCTTCGTCCCCTCTCTCCATGATCCCTCACGTCCCCAAAAAAGCCCAGAAGATTGGCCGCGCCCTCAAGACCGCTGCGCGGTTTCCAGCACGCGTCTCAGGTGGCCGTGGCAGCGGAAGGAGTACTTTCTCACCCTCCCCGGGCGAACAGCCCATCGTGCTTCTCCGTCTACAGGTCCTTGGCTGCAAAGATCTTTCCACCCGCAGCAAACACAGCTCTTGCGACCCGTGAGCCACTTACGTCCTTCCATACAACATCCCCTTATTCCTCCTAGTTTTGTCGTAGTCTCCCTGCTGAATATCAGACACCATACCCCTGTCATCAAACGCAACACAAACCCTGACTACACCCTGAAAGATGCTACCTTCGACTTTCCCATTTATCTCTCCCTCGCCGATCGGCTCGGTACGATCGAGATTGTCGTCTGGGACAAGGACATGCTCAGAAAGGAGTATCTCGGCGAAGTCGCGCTGCCCTTGGAAGACTGGTTCAAAGGGGGAAACGCATTTGGTTTCAACCATGATCAGAACAGAGTATATTTGATCGCACTGCTAGGCCCGCTCGTGCTTACACCCTTCTTCTCTCCGCAGCCCTCATCCTTATCGCTTGTCTCTACCCGTGCCACAACCCACGCCTCTGGTTCAGTACAGATCAAGCTTGGGTTTGTCACACCTTCCAACACCCCTTCGTCGATGGGCTTTGCTGACGTCTTTCGCGAACTTAACAAACGTTCCCGTCCGAGTCTTGTGTCTGCACCGCCCGTACGTCTCCTTGGCCCTATTTTGGAAATTGTCCCGATCCAGATATTATTCCAGACGGAAGGTATCGGTACCTTGCGTTCCCACCTCTCCGGACCCGCCTTCGAGGACGACGGTGGTATCAGTTCTGATGAAGATGACAACGACTCGGAAGATGATGACGATGATGATATTGCAGCTCCGCAATTGTCCCGTCTCTACATTCCTCCACCGGTGATCCGGATCGAGAAAAGTCCCGGGCTCCCGCAGGAAAAGACACCCGGTACCGCCAGACCTTCTCCTGTTGCGGAATCGACGCCACCAGTCACACCTACAACATGTCGCAGTAAGCTACCGAAGTTATTCATTCGTAGACCGCCTCTGTCAACACGCCCGTCATACGAGGGTGCGCCCACTCCTACACCCAATGCAACAAACGCAACAATACCGTCCATTTCGATTGCCCCGCCACCCGCCACGGCGACGGGAAGCATGTCGTCTTGCCCGCCATCATCACCAATTCCTTCTCATTTTGGGCACCGGCGCTCTGCGAGTGCGGGATCCATTCCGACAATGAGCACCACCTCAAAGAGACGGTTCAAACGATCATGGGCCATGAGTAAGAGCGCTGATTTCAACTTTTCTGCCGCAAACGATATCGTTGGAATCGTCATGTTGGAGATCCAAGGAGCGACGGATCTCCCAAAACTGAAAAACAGTAAGTGAAGGCCGTCCCTCCGGGTTGGGTTGCAGTCGATAATGACAAATATCTATGTTCGCGCCGCACATGTGCACGCTCCAGTGACGCGTACCGGCTGGGACATGGATCCGTTCGTCGTCATCTCGTTTGGCAAAAAGGTGTTCCGCACGCGTATCATTCGGCACTCTCTGAATCCCACCTGGGACGAGAAGCTCCTCTTCCATGTGCGACGTTACGAGACGGCGTTCAAGGTTCAGATGTCGGTTCTTGATTGGGATAAGCTCTCTTCAAATGATCATGTGGGGGATGCTCGGTTTGATGTTTCAGAACTTGTCAAGGATGCGCCGCAACCTGATCCAAAGACCGGTTTGTATGACGAAGATGATCGTGGCAGTCATCCCATGAAGGAGTTTAATCTGCCGTTGGTGACGGCCAAGGGGACGTCTGCGGAGGGGAGATATAATCCGCTTCTTCATTTCAGGTCTGTATCATCCTTGATGTCTCGCGGCCGCGCAACTGAACTGAATTTTGTTGCGATTCCAAGAGCCAAGTTTCAGCCGTACGATGCTCTGCGTCAGCGATTCTGGGCTCAATTTCTCAAGCAGTATGATACAGACGATACGAACGCAATGTCACACATCGAGATCACATCCATGCTAGATTCGCTCGGGTCCACGCTCTCGATACAAACCATCGACTCATTCTTTCTGCGATATGGCAAGAGACCAGCAGAGGACGAATTGACGATACCCGAAGCAATCATGTGTCTTGAAAACGAGCTTTGTCGACCGCGGAGTGAAAGGAAGAGGTTGAACACGGATGACAGTTTTGCTGATAGTGGCTCCTCGCCTACGCCAGGTGATGAAACGGACGGTCACCCCCCGGGCAAGTTCCTCCTGGAAGGCTTGGACTTTAGTGGACCATCTCTGAGCCTCATGTTGAACGACGAATCGCCGACGGAGAATTCGTATATGCACCTTGGTGCTCCCGAAGGATATCCGACTCAACGTCCAGTGATGCACGTAGCAGAGCCACTTTCGACATCTTCTACTACTTCGTCCATCCTGACTTCATCTCGCAAGTTTAGCCTCGCGTCGTCTGATTCCGAAGAGGTCTCCTCGACTGGGGGCCTCTTTGGATCATCGGTTAACGAAGACCACCACTTTGAGCGGGTCATCAACGTCAAGAACTGTCCATTGTGTCACCGACCGCGACTCAACTCCAAGGCAGAGCTGGACATTGTGACGCATCTGGCTATCTGCGCCAGTCAGGATTGGGCCAAAGTAGATCGGATCGTCGTGGGCAATTTCGTCACCCCTAGTCAAGCGCAACGGAAATGGTATACCAAGGTCATTACCAAGGTGTCCAGCGGGAACTACAAGCTTGGCGCGGTGCGCGGATCTTGTCTGCTTTATGAACCGATCGTGGTGTCACTCATGGCTATGTCGTTTAAAGAACTCGGCGAATATCATCTTACAAAATCGGCTGACGGGACAATTGGAGGAAGAAAAGATGCAGGTGTATGTTCGACTGGGTATTCGATTGTTGTACAAGGTGCGTCCGTCTGAGGGATGATCAAGGATGTTATTGACATGAAACTTGCGTTCCAAGGGTGCACGAGGGCGGATGGAGGGTGCGCGGGGTAAGTGACGTGTCTACCCTTGTTGTCAGCTGTTTGAGATATGTTTGCCGTTCGTAGCGCGCAAGTTACTCAAGTCGATGTCGATCAAGCAAGGAATCAAATATGATTCGCCAGAGTCGACCCGAAATATTCAGGCGTTTATAGATTTTTACAAGCTCAATGTCGATGAGTTTCGTGATCCTGTCGACTCGTTCAGTGCGTGGTACTTCTCTTTCTAATCGGGCCGTGCGTGATGATGACTGACCAGGAACGTTCAACGAATTCTTTTACCGGTGGGTATGCTTACTGACGTTTACCCTGTTCACAAAATGTTGATCCTCGTCCCATCCCTTATGGCGTGGCAGTAAACTGAAACCGGGTGCCAGACCAATTGACTTACCTGACGACCCCACGCGCCTCATTAGCGCCGCTGACTGCCGCCTCATGGTATTCGAGACCGTCTCCGAAGCAACACGGGTGTGGATCAAGGGGCGTGATTTTACGATTGGACGCTTGCTCGGGGACTCGCACCACGAGGATGTGGATCGTTATATCGGCGGGGCATTGGCGATTTTCCGGTTGGCACCACAGGATTATCATCGGTTCCATGTACCGGTGGGCGGGGTGATCGGATGCATGACAGATATAGCGGGGGAGTATTATACGGTCAATGTGCGTGTGGTGTGCCGGTGCCGGTGGCGTTACCTGTCTTGACTGATGGTATGGAGAACAGCCTCAGGCGATTCGCAGTGCCTTGGACGTGTATGGGGAGAATGCGCGCAAGGTCGTACCGATCGAAAGTGCGCAGTTTGGCCGTGTCATGGCGGTCTGTGTTGGCGCGATGATGGTAGGGAGTATTCGTGCGACGGTACACGAGGGGCAGCATGTCACGCGTGGCGAAGAATTGGGGTATTTCGCGTTTGGTGAGTGTCTGAACCTGGTCTGTGTGGTTTGTAGACGGTCGTTGACGTACCATAGGGGGGTCGACGATCGTGGTGTTGTTCGAAAAGGGGGTGGTGGAATGGGATGAAGACCTAGTGGTGAATGGACGAGCTGCGCTCGAGACACTCGTGCGTGTGGGAATGGGGATTGGGCGGTCTCGGAGGGTGACATGCATTCCGCCGAATGGTGCGCCAGTCATATAGACCGGTCACTGACAAGGTCGTGGATAGACCACGACTCTCGTGTTTTCTGTCTTCGTGCACTGTACGCTAAACTCGGACTCTCCGCTACACAAATCGCTACAGTATATATGTAGTTGGATAATGACTAACGTATGTCAGTGACACTGCCATGACATGGAATAGGAGGCTATACGACGGCACCAAATCGAGCTTAGTTCCGCATCGCCTTACCCCAAACCCTTATCATCATCAGGATTGGCATCATCTCGTTCTTAACCTATCCACATCGTTCTCTCTGCAAGACATGTCTGGCTTTCTAGATAATACGGTCAGTCGTCCATCAGTCTGGTTTTGATCACCACGTTGACCCTCGCCCCAGCACGAGCGTCACCACAAAGAACGGCGTGAAGAGCGTCGCGAGGGACGCCACGATCGTGGCGGGCGCTACGACGATTATGACAATTCTGACAATCATGGATCACAGCAGCACGGTCGTCGTCGCCCCGATGACGACGATGATGTGCGCCGTCCCCAGTTCCCATCATCCGGGGGTCAAGAACGAGGTTACGCCCCGCCCTCTGGTCCGCCTCCTTTTGCAGGGCGCGGTGCATCTGGGATTGCGTCCCTGGGCGGTCTCGATCGTGGCGATTTCGCATCGGATGCGGATATCGATCGGATGGTCTCTTCGGGCGAGTTCAACGAGAGGCCGAAACCTGGCTATGGCGGGTCAGGCAAAGAGCGCGGGGGGTATGATCGGTATGATGCGCCGCCTGGGTGAGATCGGATGACAATGGCGTGTTGATCTGACTTTTCTGACGGGGTTTTTTTTTTGCTTGATGTGCTAGACCGCCTCCGGGTCGTGGATCTACCGATCGCGATCGTGCAAGCGAGTATGGTCGCCACGAGGGGTGAGTTGATATCAGATCGTGTCTGTTGGTGCACAACTGATGTCGTGTAGACCTCCGCCCGGCCGTCAGGAAGGTTATGGCTCTGGTGGTGGGCACGGGCCCCCGGGTTACAGCGGAGGGTCTGACCGTCTGGATCAGTATACATCGCAGACGCAGGGTCATTCTCAGTACGGCTCGCCGCAGGGACCTCCCCCTGGTTACGGCAAAGGGCCAGAAAATGCGCTTTCTGGTGGATTCGGTGACCAGTATGCATCACAGAAGACCCAAGGCCGTCCTCAGTACGAGTCGTTGGAGCAGTCCCGTCAGGAAGGATATGGGTCTGGCGGTGCGTTCGGCGGAGGGTCCGAGCGTCGGGACCAGTACGCATCGAAGCACACACCAGGCCGTCCTCAGTACGAATCGTCTGAGCAACAGTCCCGTCAGGAAGGATACGGGTCCGGCGGCGGGTATGGGGCAAGTTTCGGCGGAGAATCCGAGCGTCGGGATCAGTATGGATCGAAGCAGACACAAGGTCGCACGCAGTACGACTTGCCGGAGGGAGGTCCCCCTGGTCAAGGCAAAGGGCAGGGGAATGCGCCTTCTGGTGGATTCAGTGCCTCTCGTGATGGAGATGAGTATGACTCAGGATACGGCAAATCAGGGAAGGATCGTAACGAGGCCTCACGCCGAGGCGAAGCTGCCAGTTACTACAATCAGCAAGGCTCCTCTGGTGAGATATGTCTGGTTGGTCACAAGAATGCGCTCTGAGGATTGACGTTTGGAATAGGTCAAGACGACCGCTATGCGCATTTGGCAGGTCTAGCGAAAGAGCACGGGGATGATGATCCTGAGCTGTACCGTCGGGCCACGCAGGGTTTGCACGAGAAGATTCAGGCACAATCCGGCCGGTCAAAGAGGGATGATGACGATGATTACAAGGCGCATGTTGATGCACACCGTAAAGCATATGGGTGAGTGGAACGGATGTCGTATCAAATACGGATCGGTGATATCACAATCGAATGCACGTAGGGACGAAGACCATGGCCCGATGGATCCCGATGCAATTGGGGCGGCGGCGGCGATGGAGGCGATCAAGCAGAGTGGAACTTCGAACGCGCCTATGGGTGCATTCAAAGCGGGCAGAGGTGACGATTATTCATCGAAGACGGGACGTCCCTCTCGAAACGACAAGGACGAAGAAGAGGAAGAGACCACGGGAGGGCGTCCCGGGGGATCCGGATCCGGTGGGTTGCAAGACAAACTGGTGGGTGGTGATATATATATATGACCGTGACTTGGTGACCGGCAAGGCTGATGGGAACACAGATGTCCCTCGCTATGTCTCAGGCAGGGAAGCTATTCGATAAGAAGAACGCGGGATCCGGTGGTGGAGACAAGTCCGAGGATAAGGCACAAGGTGAGTAAATTTAACAGGCCTGTGTGAGCATGGGTTCAACGTGATGTGCAGCAATGCAATCTGCGGCTGCAACTGCGATGCAGATGTTCGGAAAGTACCAGTCGGGCAAGTTGGATCCCAGTGACATGACGTCCGTTATGGGGCTCGCTATGAAGATGTTGTGAAATGTAACTCTATGTCGAATGTAAGTTGGTTTGTGGAATGAATACAAGCAATGTTTCTGTGGCTAAATATAGAAAAGCTAACGACAATGATGTTGTGAGAATTGACCATAAATAGACCCTATATGAACCCATCACGGCGCGCTCCAATGCGCAGCAAGAACTTGTCTTTTTCTCCGTCCTCCCTCCTCACCGCATTCTTTTTTTGAGACATGTCTCGCTCCGCTCTTTCTGCTCTCATCGCTCTAGCTATAGCTTCGAGGCCGGCATTCGCACAGCCCGACCCCGCTGATCCAACTCCACTGACCGCAAAGCAATATGCCTATCCCACGGGCATTGTGAGTATCCTCGTCTCACTCAACTCTGCTCTAGTTCTGACATCCAATATTAGCCTTACCAAGTAGACCCCGTCACCTCTGCTATTCGTGGTCCCCAGACCGGCTACAATATTTGTAACTCGACGACCCAGAACCAGCTGTCAGAATGCCAGACGTCGATGGTCAACAACATTGACAGTAAGTTCATCGACATCTTCTTTTCTACTTTGACTCATCTACCGAAAGACTTTTGTCTCTGGGCCCCTCCCCAGCCGAACTCCACCATTGGTGACACCGAGGCCTGGGAAGTCGCCTGGTGCAGCAAGCCTGGCTACGGTACCCGTCTGATCCCAGAGGGTGCTCTCACCGGTGCCCAGATGCTCATCACCAGCGAATACATCCAGATTGCCGGTTTCATTGACCAGACACAGCTCAACTTGGCTGTCGGTGACTACGGCGGAGAACTCGATCCTCACGGCGCTGACTTGGTTTGTCTTTTGTTCCTTTTCTCGCCGTTTTCGTTGATCCTCATTTTTTGTACAGCGTGGCAACCCCCTGGGTGGCCTCATGTACTCGAACGCCTTCCCTAAGGTTGGCGCAGACAACACCACGTACACGCAGGTCACAGACTGGAACAGGCAAGTGTTGAAGTGTTGGCG
Source organism: Harrya chromipes (assembly GCA_038091155.1). Taxonomy (NCBI): domain Eukaryota; kingdom Fungi; phylum Basidiomycota; class Agaricomycetes; order Boletales; family Boletaceae; genus Harrya; species Harrya chromipes. Next base: position 5,766 of record JBBPNX010000371.1, on the reverse strand, counting down.
TCGCCCTTTACCCGCTTTCCCTGACTTGTTTTGCAGCTTCATTGGTGGAAACTCCTTTTGCATTACCATTTGCAATCCATCAAGTTCTTCGTCGGATCAGTCTTCATACTGTCAGAACGTTTACGACCGCATGGGCTGCGCTTACAACATGCCGAACACTGCCCAGAACGGTACCTTTGAAGTTTGTGATTCCGACCTCAAGAGTCCTGTCGGAATTTACACCTCCAATGGAGCTACGTTGACCTTTACCCAACCCTTCAGTGGCGATTTCACTCCTCCATACACCGCAAGCGTCCCCGCATCTTCCAACTGCGTCACATACCATTCTACCGACCTGTACACCAGCTTGCCCACTCCTACCAGCGGTTCTGCCACAACCAGTGCTACTGGTGCTGCTCAAACTGGCCAATCCGGCAACGCTTCTGGCTCCTCAAGTGCAGGCGCACCCGCCGCGACCAACGGTGCTTCCGCGCTCGGTATTTCCTCCGTCGCCGGCATCCTTGGCACACTTCTCGCCGTCGCCTTCCTCTCGTAAAAATGTTGACGTTGTTCAATTGTCAGCTGTAGCCATGAAATGACGCACATAGACATGAATGTCGCCACTGGGATTCCAGCCTCGGCGCTGTATGTTGTTGTGACGATTTCTTTGGAACTCTGTTTGTCTTCTCTCATATCTTGTTGTTTCGTGCGTGTGTTGAACACTGGCACTAGCCTGTCCTTTGAGAAAATACCCTGATGCATTGTTCAGTTACTCTATAGCTGTTTTATAAATGGCATTTGCATATATATCATAACGATCTAACGGTTGTTGCTGTGCGATCCAACCATTACATGCCTGACATCTCGACAGTTGTTGGCCAGGAGCAACGGGGTGTTAATAACCAGTTAAAAACATCCCTGGGTTCCAACCCGTCTGGCTGGTGTGCAATTCGGAAATCCCTCGCCAAAAGGATAATATCCAAAAGGTAAATCGACGTGGATCATTTGCATGGGCATACACAAGTGATCACTAGAAAGAATAGAAAGCGTCCGTGGTACCGACCATGTCCATTGGTTTGGTATGCACACCAGTCCCGTCATTCGCATTCACGTAGTTGGCGTTCGCAGCCAGCACGAGCGTTTGTGAGGCCGTCTTCCAAGTCGCCACCGAAACGCCCCCGACGACGTGCGCTTTGCGCACCGACGCGGGATCGAACAAGTATGGCGTAATCTTGGGTAAACTCAGCGCCAACGCTGACGCAGAGCTTTCGATGTCGGGCGTCGACACCCAATAACTGATCAGAGGAAAATGCGGTCAGCTTATCGTCGTTGGGAAAGAAAACATAAAAACACGCCCATGTTGTGTGGCAAACGGATGGGCGTGCTACTCACTCTGAGCCGCCAAACGCCTGAGGCACGGTCCACACAGCCTTGGTACGCTCCCAACCCATCACTTCCAGTCGATTCACGAAGCTCGCGACGCGATCACTGATGTCAAAGTGGGTCCCGATACCGGTGTTCGCGGGCATGTCTTCGGCACTGATGTACGTCGAGTTGGGTGGCACGGCTGCTCTATCCCCTGGAGGAATACTCCTGCAATTATCGCAACGCAGTCGCCATAGTCGGGTGTGCAGGGTGTGTTCCATTCGCTGGACCAGCGACGTTGTTTGAGACCATGTACATGTTCTGCATGACAATGTCTGTGCCGGCTGTGTACGAGGACCAGTAGTAATCCTGGCAATTGAGGACGAGACTGACGGGGTGATAGCCATCGAGACTGTAGATCAGATCGTAGGCGATCGTGGTCGCGTTCAGAGGGTCCGACGTGCCATCAGGTTCGTCCCCAGTGTACCAAAGGAGGACGTTGGGACGGTTCTTGATCAAATTGACTTCTTCGGTGACGGAAGTGGAGTTCATGTAGGTGTAGCGTATGTCGTACATGTCGTACATTCCAACTTCTTGCATTCTGTCGATGACCATGTTCAAGGCAGTCAAGTTGTCAAACGGCGGGAATGGGTGTATCTGTTTCCGGTGTTGACACGCTATGAGGTCCTGGCAGAGATGTACGTACAATAGTGAACCTGTACGTATGTATGAGCATCAACGTGTACATGGGCAGCGCGATGAATAGAACCTCACCCTTGTTCTTTCAATTCGTTGATCACAGAAAGGTTCGACGTCAGATACGGTTCAAACGAGGTGTAAAATCCGATGCGGAACACTGGCTCGTACGTTCCTCCGAACCCGGTAGCAGGTTTTGCCAATAACGCGCCAGTACGAAGATCCATCTGGGTGACCGAATTGTTCGTCGGATCCGGTAACAATATGTATGTATGAAAGAGGGAACTGAGCAAACCGCACTGGCAACAGTCGACAAGTAGACACGAACTTCAAGATGTTTGAACTCGGTTAAGATGATAATGATATCTGGCCAGACATTTTGGAAGGCTCAATTGGGCGCTCACAGTGTCGCGATTGTTACTGGCTGATTCAAGTTAGAATTGGATGTGACGAATGAAACGTTCTGAATCGCGACGCGGGGATGCCACTAGTACTGAATAGTAGGTGCAGTTGTCACAGTCTGTCGTGGGCTTGGGTCGGTCTCCTGTCCACGGTTGTGTGCTTGCAAGGAGAGTAATAACTCGTCAATGATCGATGTCTTGTTGTAGTATGTACATGCAATGATCATGGATAAAGAGCTAAGGACCGGCCGAGGACGGAAGCGAAAACCTGCGGTGTAGCGTGAGCTGCGAGGGTGGAGATACTTACCGGGTCAGGGCTTACCGCGTGGCGCCGCGGAGATGCGGAGCGAAACGGACAGGATGGCGTGCCACCTACAAGTCCGGCCATCGGATTGCCTCTTTTAGACATCTACCCATGTTTACGATGCGGATAGCGCATTTTGTGACCGACAAGGTTAAGTATCCTACCACTACAGCTTTGCCTCGGCCTTCGTTGCCCATGTCACGAGAGGAGCTGAGTATGAGAACTACTAGTACGTCTACTGAGGCAAGCCCTCAATAGACGGGTGACATACCTGAAACGACAACGGCTAGCACAAATACGCAGCAAGATCCTCCTCCTCCTTCCCATCCTCCCTCCCCACAGCTTTCTAGACATGTCTCGCTCTGCTCTGTCTGCTCTCATCGCTCTAGCTATAGCTTCAAGGTCGGCATTCGCACAGCCCGACCCCGCTGATCCAACTCCCCTGACCGAAAAGCAATATGCCTATCCTACGGGCATTGTGAGTATCCTCGTCTCAACTCTGCTCTAGTTCTGACATCCAATATTAGCCTTACCAAGTAGATCCCGTCACTTCCGCTATTCGCGGTCCCCAGACGGGCTACAATATTTGTAACTCGACGACCCAGAACCAGCAGTCAGAATGCCAGACGTCGATGGTCAACAACATTGACAGTAAGTTCATCGACATCTTCTTTTCTACTTTGACTCATCTACCGAAAGACTTTTGTCTCTGGGCCCCTCCCCAGCCGAACTCCACCATTGGTGACACCGAGGCCTGGGAAGTCGCCTGGTGCAGCAAGCCTGGCTATGGTACCCGTCTGATCCCGAAGGGCGCTCTCACCGGTGCCCAGATGCTCGTCACCAGCGAATACATTCAGATTGCCGGTTTCATTGACCAGACACAGCTCAACTTGGCTGTCGGTGACTACGGCGGAGAACTCGATCCTCATGGCGCTGACTTGGTTTGTCTTTTGTTCCTTTTCTTGCCGTTTTCGTTGATCCTCATTTTTTGTACAGCGTGGCAACCCCCTAGGTGGCCTCATGTACTCGAACGCCTTCCCTAAGGTTGGCGCAGACAACACCACGTACACGCAGGTCACAGACTGGAACAGGCAAGTGTCGGCGTCGCCCTTGCATGCAATTTTCCTCATTTGCTTTGCAGCTTCATTGGCAATGGAATATTTTGCATTACCATTTGCAACCCATCAAGTTCTTCGTCGGATCAGTCTTCATACTGTCAGAACACTTACGACCAGATAGGCTGCTCTTACAACATGCCGAACAACGCTCAGGACGGTACCTTTGAAATTTGTGATTCCGACTTCAAGACTCCTGTCGGGATTTACACCTCCGATGGGGCTACGTTGACCTACACCCAACCCTACACTGGCGATGTCACTCCCCCATACACTCCCCGCGTCCCCGCGTCTTCCAACTGCGTCACATACCAATCTACCGATCTGTACACCAGCCTGCCCGCTCCCACCAACTAGGACTCATGCTGCTGGTGTTGCTCAAACTGGCCAGCCCGGTAAATCTTCTGGCTTCTCAACTCCACACTTACTGTCACCGACAGTGCTTCCGCGCTTGATATTTCGGACTATTTCCTCTGTCACTGGTGTCTTTGGAACGCTTTTCGACGTCGGCTTTCTCTCTTAAAAAAACTGGATACACATCGACATTCTAGCTAGCATGGACTCTGTTTGTCTTCCCTCGTAGTATGTTGTTGTATGTTGAACACAGGCACTAGCCTGTCCCTCGTTGCTCGAGCAATACCCCGGATCAATGATATATGGTTCAGTTTCCCTATAACTGTTTTACTTAAATAGCAACTGAATAGCGTCTGTTGTTGCTGTGCGACCTAACAGTACATGCTTGTCATCTTGATGGTTGTCCCGGGGTCCAGACGTCCACTAAGCAGCCCTAGTCATTGGTTCAATCCTAATCCGAGTGGCACGACTGTTTAATTACCGTTCACTCATCCCCGGTACGCAAAATGTTCATTTGCTCGCTTCCACACTGGTACCCACAACTACTTGAATTCTTCACCTGTGGTGCATGTTCAAGCACAACATCCTTACGTGCTCACCGTGGTTCATCAGAGCATAATGGGTGGTGTTCACACAGATCTGAGAGGAGAATCTTCAAATCGCGCAGAGCAACTTGAAAGTCGAAACCCACAACGTGATTCGAAAGCTTATCACATCCAAGAGAAATACAACAAGATCACATCAATAGTATGTAAATGGCGGTAAACCCAGACGACGCTGCAAGTGACACACCCTCGAACAGTCCATTCCTCGATGCTCGTGCATTACACGACATACATCTCATCACCCAATCACGCTGACGAGTTCGCCGTCTTCCGAGGCTTGCACTCAGACTTGTGGTCTGACCATGCCATTTTCTGGCAGCTTGTGTCGCAATACCTATGTACATCCAGATCGATTAGCGACGTCACGACGACCATTCTGAACACGTACCTTGCTTTTTCGCACCCCCCACATTTACGCAAGACTGCACTCGGGTTGCCACACCACCAGCACCGGTGGAGCTCCATGGGACTCGGCCTCGCGGAGTGCGATGCCCCTTCCGGTTCGGTGTCGGCTGCATCGCCATCTTCGTCGTGGATGTCACGCAGCCACGCAGCGAGTCGATCCTCGGCCTTGTCGCGCGTGAGGATGTACTTGTCAATGCTGTGGCTGTCGAACCGTGCAACGACCGCATCCCATTTCTTGACTGCGGCGGTATAATGTGAAGAGACGCGCTCGTATGCAAAGCGGAGCTGAGATTTCGGTGGGACGACACCGAATTCGGCAAAGAACTCGTCGGAAATCTTGATCATGTCGGTGTATTCCTGTGTGGATGACGATATGTAAGAACTAGACGGAAGACGTGAGCAAAAAGCGTATCGCTTACCTTGAGTTCGCGCAGATCAGTCGACAGCTCCGGACCCTTTATTGCGAGGGTCAGTAGAAAGTACCAGAACAGGATGTTCTTCCGGTGGCGCATATCCGGTGGCGCCTCGGTGAAGAAGATTCG
>JBBPNX010000370.1:0-21785 GCA_038091155.1 Harrya chromipes | reverse complement strand
ACGCTTTGAGGCATGCGGCTATGACGGACAGCGCAGCACCGTTGTGTCTGTTAAGCAGGGTCACGTAAAGCCGATGATAGGAATTCGAAAACACTGTACTCACAGGGGAGCGAGGTCAGATAAAGTCACGATGTGATGGAAAGACTGCTCTGAGATAACAGTAGGTTCCGTGTAATCCCCACCGTGCACGACACGGTGGCATACATGCTTGACCTGTTGGCGGTCGATGCTGGCATCTTCCTTGAGACGATCCAGAAAGTAATTGAACGCAGATTCATGGTCGCGAATCGAGGGCTCGGATGGGTCAAGTGCTCGACCTATGCTCGGGCTGGTATGTTTGAACGTGACCTTGGCTGGGGGGGATGAAATGGAGGAGATAGTGGATGTCGATATAAGATAGGGGGCATTTGAGTCCTCTGGTGTCCGCTTGTAGAGTGATATCTTGAGTGAGGATGAACCTGCGTTTACTGCGAGTATCAAGGACATTTCGCTGAACAACAGCGTGACTATCGCTACCAACAAGTTCCTTATCACTCCTTATACGGATGGGCAAACCCCTAACAAGCTATCACTTGTCGATTCAGACTTGTCAGAAGAAATCTAAATTTTGGAGTTATGCCTTCAAGTGCTACAACCCTCAAACCTAAACCAGACCTACGTCCATTCGTAGCTATAGCATAATGGTCGCGGCTCCGCATCGACCCGAGGGGCCTAGTAGAATCGAAGAGGTGTACCGAACGTCGCCGCGTACTTTCAAGCTGGCTAGTACGGGGCCTCCCAACATTCTTTTGCTCAACCGCATTGGTGCAGTGTACCGCTGGAGAGGTCTAGACACGCGGTCTAGATCATAGCTCTCGGTGCGTGAAATCGGGCCCACATGCATGGCCAACAGCAGCGGGATTCGTCGTGGCTGTCTCATGGGCCGATCAAGTGACACGCTGGAAGGGCGTTCTCGGCTCTCGCCGCTGGGGTGCGTGGTGTAGGCCCTGCGGGAGCATATAATAACGAGCTCCACTGACAACATCTGACAAGCTGAACTCACTTTTTTCCCGCCTCGCATTCCTACATTCCTATCCTCTTCAACCACCTTGTCTCCCTGTAAGAGGTGCTGACTTGCGCGAATCGTCATGGCACTTTGCGGGACAGAGGTTCGAATCGCGTACGTGTCTTGGCCCACTCTCTCGCCATGTCTCCCAACACCAGCATCTGCGTCAACAGCGTCATGGGGGCCACTGGAAGCGGTAAATCCACCGTATGCGTCTTCATTTGAATAACACAGGACGCGACTCGTCACTGATGTAATCCAATTCGGTATACCCCAGTTTATCAACCTCGCCAGCGGGTCCAACTTGCCTATTGGTTGTGGCCTGGAGAGCTGTACATTTGACGTACAGACGTCTAAGCCGTTCCTCCTCAACGGGTGCATCGTCACCTTGATCGACACGCCCGGATTCGACGATACAATGCGTAGCGACACGGACGTCCTCACATCCATCGCCGCGTACTTGTCGAACACGTAAGTCGCTCTTTTCCGAACATCGGCCATTTGACTGTCCTGGATGAATCAAATTCTTGTTGCAGGTACGAGCGAGGCGCCAGGCTCGCTGGAATCATCTACATGCATCGGATCTCCGATGTCAGGATGGGCGGCACGTCGAAGCGCAACTTTCGTATCTTTCGTGAGCTATGCGGAGATAGCACACTCCGAAACGTGCTCATCGTGACCAATATGTGGGGGAACGTCGACCCCAAGGTCGGTGAGGCACGGGAGCAAGAGCTTGCCAACAGCGACCGTTTGTTCAAGCTCGTGCTCGAGAAGGGCGCGCGGCTGCTCCGTCATCACGACACAGTGTCGTCCTCCCGGTCCATCCTTTGTCATTTGATAAATGGTCAACCAGCGGCGCTTCAGCTTCAACGAGAGCTCGTGACCGAGCACAAGGACCTCGATCATACCGCTGCTGGAGTCGAGCTTACCCGTGCCTTGAAAGAGGAGGCAGACCGTCACGACGAGGAGATCAAGAAGCTCCGACAAGAGATGGAGGCTGCCATGCGCGCCAAGGACGAGGAGACTAGATCGGAGCTCCAAGAAGAAGTTGACAGGAAGCAGCAGGAGATCGCACGCATACAACACGATTTAGGACGTATCGCGGCAGACTTCATCGCAGAGAAATCGCGACTTGAGTTTAGGATCGCAGAAATGGAGAAGGAGAACCGTCGGTTCGCGGGGGGGCTCGAGGGCCTGCATGAACAAGTTGTCCAGGTTCGCAAAGACGTCGAGACGTCGCAGATAGTGCATGCACTACGCGAAATCGAATTCTTGAGTGCAAGGAGAGAGGCTGAAGAGGAGCGCAAGGCCCGTGAGCTGGCGGAAGCGTGGCACCAGGAGTACCTAAACTCGCTGCGAGAAGAGATGTCGCGAGCTGCCATTGAAGCCAAAGGGACGCGGAGTGAAGTAGAGCACGAAGAGAGGGCCAGAGCGGAACGTGAGAGAGTTCGCTTGCAGAACGATATTGGGAAGGCGCGGGTGGAGCTTCGACAATTGGAGGAACAACAACACCTTAACCTGCGGGAGAAACAACACAGGCTGAGGTTGCAGGAACAGCTCGCACGCGAACGTCAAGAGAAGGAGAAGCAAGTTGGTACCAGACCGGACCAAGCGCGACACCAGCCTCGGCAACTAAACGAGCAACAGCGCCTTTGGCTGCAGGATGAACAAAGCAAACTAAGGTCGAAGGAGAAAGAGCGTCAGCTAAGTTTGCGGGAAGAGTTTGCACGCGAACGTGAGAAGAAGCAGGTGGCTATCAAGGAGGAACGGGCTTGGAATGAGGTGGAGGAAGAGTGGCCGGCGAAAGAAGCCACACTAGCCGAACTCGATGAAGAACGTCAGCAAACTGCGCTGAGGGAAGAAGCTCTCAAAAGGCAATTGGAGGAGGAGGTTGCCCAAGTCTGCCAGGCGATGGAGCAAGAACTCGCCGAACAGGAACGTCGGGCTTCAGAGGCTGAAGACCGTCAACGACAGATGGAGGTGCAAGCAGCGGAACAAGAGATCTTGGAGGGTCAAAAGAATGCCCAACTGCGAGAAGAGCTCGCAAAGGCTCAACAAGAATCCGTTCTTGGGCTGCAGCCTTTCCGGCCTCCGCCTCTCAAGGAGGACCCGCCCTCTAGTTTTGTGTTGCCAGTACCATTCGTCATGTGGAGAGCTGCCAAAAATTGGTTGAATGTGACTCGGAGATAGACTTTGCGATTGAACATCGACCCCCCCTTCGACTTCGTATGTACTTTTATTTCCGTTCCTAGACGACGGAGCGTGACTCCTGCCGTGCGCGACCTGGTGGCATGTATGCATGCGTCTTCCTTGAAATGATCCAAAAAGTAAATGGATGCAGATTCGTGCTCACGAGTCCAGACGGGCCGAATGGTTGATCTATGCTGGCGTCTTCTTGACTGGAGGGGGGAAGAGGAGACGATGGAACTTTAGGTCCTTTGGAGTTCGCTCGCAAAGCGAGGTCTCGAGCGTGGAAGAACTTGCGTTTACCATGAAGGCGTTTGGGCGAGCTCGAAGCTGTCCAACCGACGTGGCGGGGATCTTCGACGCTAAATTTGGCCCCCTGGTTCGACCAATGTTCTCGACATCAGCGCGGTGACGCCACCTCAAGCAACCGGCCTTTATTAATCACCATGCAATACTGCAGGCATCAATGGTTCGTCCGAGTTGGCCGTCCCAAACAAGGCTTGGCATGCATCCAGCCACCACATTTCGGACAAGATTGGGATATCCACACCACACCCCATTCGGACCCGCATACGCCGGGGCTGCAACTATCCTGAGGACCAACCATCGCCGCTGGAAATAAAAGAAACGGCGTATCAAGCAGGACACAGACCTTGATTTAGAGTACCCACATCCAAGAGAAAGTTCCGCATCGATCGGAGGGGCCACCGCTGGAGAAAACTCCTTTAAGCAAACGATGATGCGGCCAGGGAAAACGTTGCTTCGAGTGGAAACTCAGGAGCGCCTGTCCGCCGTGAAGCATGCCGAAATGAATCAGGGTCGTGCGTTTGCGGAACGTGCGCCGTCTTCGTTCATATACTTTTTTGAAATACTCCTCCGACGCGGCAACAACCAAAAAGATAAAAACGCACGAAGTCAGTAAATTGGTGCCGGATTGCCTCGTGTGTGTTACAAGGAAGAGAATAAAGACTCTGAACCGAACGGAATTCGGGAGAGGAAAGAAGCCAGCGGCGTTTCCAGAACAAGGGAAGGATTTTGACTGTGAATCCGGAAGTAGCAGGTAAGGCCCAGCAATCACTATATCTGACCCCTGAATCACGCACTGATCTACTGCGTCTGGGAAGGCTTTGTGGCGGTTCCGCGACGTCTCGTCCACGACCGGCATTGTTAATGCGGACGCCGTAGATACAGCGAATCTCTTCTGAAATAAGTTGGAGTGGACTCGGGTCGAACAACACGGTTGATCGCTTAGTGCTTGAGACAAAACATGATCCACCTGTACCGAGTACTGAGCTCCGACAGAATAATGAGCGAGGACAGTTGACATGTGGAAACGTACTACTTTTTTGTTTCAAGTGACGGCCCGTACGGCCTCCGTCGTCTTTAAAACATCACAGATCTATTACCCGAAATCTTGTCGGGTGGACGAGCGTTCCGGTGCACGCGACTTCGTTCCGGCACCTTTCAAGTTGGCATCAAGATGGTGTTTGAAGTCGAACCAGCAGAACCCACCCGTGCGGCAAGAACCCATTAGTACAACCGAATAGTACGTCCGTCGCCCGAAGAGAGCGAAAACAAGAACTCGCAACCACCCCGCCGCCATCGCGACGGCCAAAGTGGAGATTCGGAGAACGAACGACAACTTGAAGCGAGTCCGTGTTAGGCAATTAACCACAAACTGATGGAGATCAGAGATTAGCTGACAGCGGCGTTAGATCTCGAGTGGATGGCTAGTACTTTAGTCACCAAGTGATATGCACTGGGATGGGCTAGTCGGGTCCTAATGCAGGCCTAATGGCCATGCACGAAGTTCGAAAAAGGGAACTTCAGGGTCGTTCCTACCCAAAAAAACCCAAGCGTTTCGCGTATCCGGCCCGCTTTGCAGGGTCTCAGCATGAACCACGTAATATCTCCCCATTGCCACGTTCACGTTCACGAGGTCTAATCTTGCGTGGCACTGTCAATTGTCAACTCCGTCGAGACGTGACCTGTACAGTACTTTATCACTCTGATAACAGGTGACCGGCCCAGTGAGGGCAATCAACCCGGGCGCCGAAATTTGGCGGTGAGAGCGGAGAAGTTGACTGACACAGATCGCGTCTACTCGTCGTAGCACTCGGGAACTCCTCGCCGCTTCTATCTTGGTCCGCTACCGTCCGTAAACGCTACAGATCACAGGAATCGTGTTTCACGAATACGCACGATTCGATGCTTCGCTCCGGTACCGGACCCGGTGTTACAGCGAACAAGTCTCAAGATCTCATCCGTGGCATCCCGATGGCTTTCCGCTCTGGCAAGCTTTTTTTCTCTCATTGATAGTCCCACTGTTCTCTCCCGGGCGCCTCTTGGGTTGCACATTGTCCCAACCGTATCTCAAAGGGAGGTGATCAACTGATCTTCCCATTTTTGGCGTACCTGAACGCGACCCTGATTCATGTATCGGTGTATGAAATTCATTCAAACCGATTGTTCAGGGATGTCGAGAGAGAGATCTGCTCTCGAATCTACACGTCCCACAGGTAATAACCACGACAGGGACGGATAGAAGTTGAGTCGAATTGTTAACCAAGCAACATTGTCCCCTCCCCATACGCGGAAATCCCGCAAGTCGCCATCACCTGAGGCGTGGCCATCCCAATCACGAAAGTCACCGATGCCCCGATGAAGCCTAGTGCACAGTCATCTGAACAGCCAACTGTCTCACCGATACTCGATGTCTGTGGGCACGCAACCGATCATCCTGAGCACCCCATTTTCTGCAAAGTATATATTCAGGGGAAATTTTCCCAGCCCTCAATCCAAGCTCAAAATTAGAATAGCCGCAATCAGGCTGTAGCCTAGAAGGAACATGCTAGAATTACACAGCCGCTATCAAAACACGAATTAAGAAAAGAACTATAAAACATGTTACTAGATGCTGTACGCTAGTCGAGTGAGAACTCCAAACCGCCGGAGTTCTTGCGACATCATCTGCTCGAAGCCCGTGGAGATAAGACGACAGGTAGCTGTCCTTTCGTGGCTACGAAATAATCCTTGAGATCACGATCCCAGGATTCCGGATCATATCCATCCGCGAATCGGAAATCCAAGCGTTGCATCATCATACAGACCACTGTTCGCATCTCCTGGTATGCGAGATTTTTTCCAACACAGTTCGCGGGCCCGAACGAGAAAGGAATAAAAGCCGCCGGATTATGCCTAAAGGGAGTCTTGTCCGGGTCATTTGAGTCCGGGTATCCCAGGGCTCTTCTCTCGTCCCCAGATAGCCATCGCTCTGGCCAGAAGGTATCGGGCATCGGCGAGAAGTTACGAGGATCACGGTGGAGAGAATAGGAATGAACGAAAGAACTCGTTCCCTCCGGTACGAAGCTGGAAGTCGCAGTTTGAGAACCATGCGAATAAAATCGGTTCCACGACTCACCATGGACCCACTACTTTTCCGCCGCTGGCTTTCGTCGCCCCACGCTGGCTTCCGCTGAGAACAGGTGGGAACAACCGCAGAGTCTCATTGCTGTGACGGTATCATGTTAAACAATGCTCATCGTTGGGGGGAATGTGAAATAACACACATCACGGCACTGAGATAGTTCATTTGCGGGTGGTGCGCAGTGGACAGGGCGTTTTCGCCGGGAGAGTAATAGTGATCAACTTCCGCTTGCAATCGGCGGTAAGCGGTGGGGTGGCTCAACAGGGCCCAAAATAAACTGCTGAGTGTCGTCGCGGTGGTATCTGATCCTGCAACGATAGCAAGAACACCGTCGGACGCAACCTCTGCAAATGTAGGAGGGGAGCGCTCAACTCCCGCTTCATCGATCTGAAACGTATGCTGAGTTTTGAACTCGGGGTATGCTGAAAGCCACTCACCAAGTGATGGAATAGATCCTTGGACTGAGAACCTTGGGACCGTCTGAGTAAGGCACGCTCTTGACAGAACGCACGGAATCTTTTCAGGTCTTCACCAATCCCAGGTAATCTAACATAATATTTGCCTAACCAGGGCACGTGGGTCAGGATTAAAGCGAGTCTGGAAGACGAATTTAGCTGGTCACATGAATTATTCATAAATCAATGTACGTACGGTAGACCGCTTTCCAGGAGGTGCCAAGTTTTATCCTTATCACCATCACGCAGCATGTCTGAGCCACCCCCGAATCTACACAACACGTTGAGAGGACAAAGTTCAGGATGTGAGAAGAAGCTTACGCCATGTCGCTCATGAAATCGAACCTAGAGTCGGCGTTTTAGGTTAGGAACGGAAAGAGAGGGGACAAAGCTCACGTAAAGTGACTAATCCACTCCGCCAGATTGATGGGTCGTTGTTGTTGTTCGAGTGCGGTGACAAGTTCACAGACTCTCTTGCCAAGGATCTCTTCGTAGCCTTTGAGTGCGGCTGAGCTGAAAGCTCTGGTCCAGGGCTTCCTGCGGCGCGCATGCTCTGCGGGATCTCGCAGGGAGATCAGCGCTCTGATGTTTGTCTGCTCAGCCATGCGGCCATCCCAATCTACGATAACTAAGTTCAACAATCCAACAGGATGGATAAAGATACCATACGGGGTCCTTTGGGGAGGCCGGGGTATCCCATCAGTGGGGATATCGCATCCACATTGCAAAAGGACAGCTCATTGGGACCTGACGTATGGGCAGTCAGACAGAGAAAAACGCGTGTAGAAGAAGCGTCTCGCCTATTCTTACGACGTCACCATACTTTTGGTGCAATTCCTGGTAATATCTGTGCTGTTTTCCGTTAGAGGATACCCAGGCCATCCAGAATTTTGAGACGCGACAGGGGATGGGACCCGGATATTTGGAAAGGGGGTGGAAAGGTGACAGTCGATAAGCAAGTATAGAGACGAGGACGGTGGTATAATAAAGTAAGTAGGTGGATGCCACAGCACGAAGAAGAGAGGTGAAGCTAGATATTAGCAGACGCGTCAAGAGGGCGGGGACGAGGACGAGGAGGGCAATATGAGAGAGTGGGTTGACGGGCTCGAAGCGATTAAAGACCAGATGACAAGCCTTGGAGAAAGGTCAGGAGGAATGGACAGGATAGAGAAGGGAGACGCTCACGATGCCGGCGACGATGACGACGACGGAGGCATCTTTGGTAGAGAGAGGAAACATGGGGAGTCCTTTGGGATGATGGGCAGAAATGGAGGGATGGGGTCAATATAAACCCTACGGCGAAGAGGCGCACGGAATCGGAAGTCGGGGGAAAGGCAGGATCGACCCTTGGACAATCTGGGAGAGAGAAAGTGACCAGGGACCGGACGAGGAAGTTTTTGGCTCGTGAGGAGGGGGAGTAGGAGAGATCTTTGAATAGAGATCGGAGCACCCGAGATATCGGCGTTTCTGGAAGCTGGGCATCGAATGCGGAGCAATGGACCATCTTGAGCGTCATGACAAAGAAACAGGGAAATATCGGTTAGGCAAGCGAAGCCGCGGTGACGGTAACACAAGTGCCGAGCAGAATGCAGACTTGACCTGAGTGATGTCCGTGGACTTAAGTTAATAGACAGGAGCGGAAGGACCTCGTGTGCATGTGGCACCCAATGCGGTGTCGGAACAAATGCAACCGTTGTGGATCTTTCGTATAGCGAAATATCAGTCCGTAGAAGCTCACAGTATCATCATGCCAACTTGCTCGTTGATCTCGGTCGCGTCGTCGCGCTGGGCACCGGTTGTCTGAAAACAACTACGAACGTATACTTTGCATGCCAAATATGGTCTTGCCTTTTGCAGTAGCTAGGGACATGCCGTACCGCGGCAATCGGCTCTTATGTACGGATACGAGTATACACATATGCATGCATCACCCACCACTCTATGCAGATCAGACATCACAACCCAGCAACCCTGGCGGATTCTGCCTTCGTCCCTGCCTCCAAGCAGCCAAGACCCTTCTAGCGACACAATGCTCACAGTGGGGACGCACAAACCACCATATTAGTTTTTATTTATGAGAATTTCCCAAACCCTACTCAGCATGCATGCCGTACCATTCAAATTACCGTCATTCCCCACAGCACACCCGCAGCAGGCGAGCGACTTAAGCTCGCCACCGTGCATGAGGGGCCCCACTTCGCTCAAGGTATCCTCGCCAACTCAGGACCCTCTTTTCGGGTCCCAAATGGTTGACAGATACAAATCAGTGCCGGTGTCATCTGTCAACCAACCTGGGATTAACCTATAGTCCATTTAGAAGAATAAGTCACGGCAAGTCTTGAAAATCTAAAGGAATATTTTTACCAACCTTTATTCAGACTTGTCAGACACACGCACCATTGTATCCCCGAGGCCTGATGGGCCCCTCCAGAACAATGCACATGGGGAAAGGGGGGGAGAGGTCGTAAAGCATCGCTCCCAAAGACCCAGGTCCCGTGTGGGTGACCGGCTGACCACTGATTACACCATATGACCAAATATCCTCTGCACATGTACGTTTTCATGGTCAGGTCTTTATTCGCATAGAAACGTACTTTGTCACCCATGGCTGATAATAGCCTCTCCGATGCAACCCCCTTTGGAGCTTGCGCCCATTGATATGAGATACAAAAACGGCCAGACCAATTCAATTCGAATGAAAAAATTCATCAAAGTGGCGAGCGGGGCTAGTCCTTGCCGGATTTCACATGAATCCCGATCGATAACTATGATCGCCGCATCACTTCATTGTCGTACTTCACCGCCTTTTCAACCCTGAGTTACATCAAGCTGAGGGCATGGCGTGGAATGGTCAGTCAGCAAAGAGAACAATATCGTTTGGCCTACCCAAGGGTGTTGGGTATACGTCCAAGGCAAAAGAAACCGTGCTGGAGTGCCGTTCCTCCGTAGTACGACCGAGGACTCGAGACGATGTTACACCCAGATTAGAACCAAGGAATGGAACTGATGCTTGCGGATTTGCGGCGCACATAGACTAATACTTGGCAAGTTCCGGTCTGTCAACACCTGTTTCAAACTATCGAGGAGCCGCGGAGGATGACAAGGCTTACGGTCATGTTCCTGCCGGTTGACAAGTGATTTCATTAAGTGGTGGGTGAGCGAATGAGACAAGAGAGCTTAGATCCCGGGCGCACCCATCAGATGGGCTGCCTCCAAGGGAATAGTGTGAACCATGTCATCGGAATTGCACACACGGTAGCACAAGTGGGGTACGGCGTTTGCCATCAGCGATGACAACACGAGCGGGCTAGACACGAACCCTAAATTAACGGATATGGCTAAATGGCACGAACGCATTTCCTGATTGACGCGAGTGGGCAGTTGGAAGATCTAGCCAAGAAGCAGATTGTGCGGCGAGGCAGTCCCACAGATCCGCTAGGACTAGTCGTTTCGAGGTGTGTCAAGCGATCTGCGCATGTACACACGGGTGGTTTGAGGGACAAGGCAAGTGAGACATGCATGAGAAGCATGGAGGGAGTGAAATGACGCAAGACACGGAGCGCCTGCGCGCTGATACCCAGCTTGGCCACGGAGAAGCCAGGTTGGGTCATCCCCGCCGAGGTCGGAAATGCGGGTGGGCGGCCGCGCCAGAGATCTCAGGAACTACAATACCCCGGTGCCAACAAGGCCAGGAAGTACCAGGACCATGGCTTGGTTCAAGGAGGGTATTGTGCAACAGGTGTTGTTGATCTCCGCCTTAAAGATTCCTGATTTGACAAGTGGACGTGACAGCCGAGGGCGTGCCGACCGCCTTTCATTCGATGTCCGAAAACGAAAACTAATTTTTTTTGGCTGTCGATGGCAGTGAGCGAGTGCCCGCGGAACAATTCCACCTGACGATAATAACGCCATCTCTGACCCGATGGCGGGCCATAATCCGGGTCAAACTCAGCCACTGGTGGTTCATGTACCGCCATGTAGCTGACGAAAAAAGCTGTAACTCGTTCGGGTTACTACTAGCATCTCGTCTCGTACATACTTAGCAGCATTAATGGCTGCGATCGAAAGGCCATTGGTTATGTCATCGTCGTCATGTGGTTCCAAATCTTCACACGAAGCGTTCCACTGTACAAGTGTCTTTGCGCCGCACAACTCTGAATCGTCACGACCAACATGTCCTCCCTCGCCGTCTACCTCCGCACCCTCCCCCGCGCACACAACCCACTCCTTCGCGCCCCCGCGCGCGCATTCCACTCCCCCTTTGTCGTCCTCAACGCGTCTACCCACTTGACGTCCCCGTCTACCTCCGCGTCTTTGTACGAGAAACAGGACGACATCTCCGCAGAACCGCATCTCTCCTCCTCGGGCACGCGTACATACGTCGTCTCAGAACCCGACCCTTCTAATACCCCTTACGAAGTGCCGTCAGGTGCTTATCCCACCTCTTCGCCCTACGTGAACTATGGTCCCACGACTACACCTAATCCAAAGGGGTTATATAGTTCTACCAGCTCGTCCTTACCCCATGCGTACGCTATGCGCGAAGATGGCGCCAGGGGAAATACAGCCATAAGGAACGCTGAGGTACCAGGAGAAGTGAACCGGAGGGGAGGTAACGCTAGGAAGATTAGTCACATGGATGTAGCCAGCGCACCCGGCAAGTTCTAGGTTGCCACTGGCCGAGCTTCGGAGGGCACATGAATAGGGCCAGATGCGGGGAACGTCATTCAGCTATTCCCACTCCGAACATTATTTTTCGCTTGTCACTCGTGTATGATTACGCAGATTCACCAACCCAAAGTCAAGTCTATGTTGTGTTATCGCTATTATCTTGTACTTTTTTGGCTTCTCTCTCGCTTCGATTTGCTGCAGTGTGCATGTCTGTTCTCTAGTGAAGCAGCTTATGTTTTGTTTCGTCGCTTCTTCAAATATCTTCTCGGTCGACGAAAAACACAAATAAAAACTCGATTATCTTCCGTCGGATGCGAAGGCCATCTTACCCAATCGTACCTCGAAAGCAGAATAAAGTAGACACATACGCAATACACAAGCATCATGATATAGACAAGGAAACAATTCCATTTTCCCACATGGAAAATGAAAAGACGGTATCGAGAGTACGCAAGAGATAACGCCACGTAACGACTGTCAAGGGTATGAAATGGGTGCGGATATCGTCGACCTGCGAGGAGAAAACGACATTATTCCCGTAAAGTTCAGCAAGGTAGATAAGCATGTGTAGTAGCAATAGCTAGATCGTGCCCTCATCGCGCCCTTTCATCGATCATTAGTCAGATACATTGCCATGACACGGGTGCGTTTTTACTCACCAGAGTCCGGAAGAAATGCAACCAGCACATGTCAACCAACGGATGAATCAACCAGTGATGATTTATGCCCTACAGCAGAATAGCCAGGAAAAGGTCCCTCTTTTCTTGGGGTGTCGGTCGTCTTCCAAATCATCAGCCCCCGAGATATGCCTATCAAACGCGACCATTTCGGCATGTCTACCATCGCGAAGAACGGTACCACCAGTAGTATCCTCCCGCGAATTGGTCACGTGTTTGCCGCCGTGAGCTTGAACTCCGTAAAGGAACGAATCGGATCCCTCAGGGCGCCCAGCCTGGCCACCGTTCATGCCTACTAGCGCTTGCGTCGGAGGGGCTGGGGAAGCCCTACCATATCCATTGGGCCGATAACCCGAGGAAGCAGGAACAGTGGCATAAGGGTGAGGCGAAAGTCCGGGGCTATCCCGTGGTGTTTGGCTGACCCGTCTATTATTGACAGGCGCAGTGGCTTGTACATTGGTATCGCCGCGGCTCATCGAATCTCGGGTTCCATGGCCTTCGCGAGTCCCGGACCGTCTGGTACTTTTATGGTGGGTAGGCGTTGGAGCAAGAACTATGGGTGCCGAGGGTGTTGATGGTGACGGTTGATCAGTAACCGGAGCTCGGAGGCGGCGATTGGCATCGCGATGACGAGGTGTGTGCGGGACATTCGCGGTTGCGTGTGCCTGTGCCAACAGCGAAGAAGGGGTCTGTCGGGAGAGGTATTATGTAACGATTTCGAGACGAAAACGCGAATCACACACATTGCCAGCTTCCCATCCTTTGCCATTGTTCAGCAACATCCAATCGTAGATTCCATCGTCTTGCTCCCCGATATTCTTCAGAATCTTGGCAAATAGTTCACGAAGGAAGTCGTAGTCAGGAGACTCCTCGAATCCCAGCTTCCGGACGTAGTTCATATAAATGGCAAATTCCTCTAAAAGGAATAAGAATTGGCACCAAAGTACCATCGCCGTGCCCTCACCGAAGTGCTGACATGACGGTGCATCGGAGAACGAACATACCCGGAAAGCCCTCGCACAACTCCGAAATTGGGGTAGTCTGCTTCTTCTCTCCGATCTTCTCATACTTTTGCTTGTTGGTCGCAGCCCTGAGCCCTTGCCATGGAAGGCCGCCCCGCAAGAAATACATGAACACATGGCCCAAAGATTCTAGGTCGTCTCTCCGAGATTGTTCCCGGCCAAGATGAGTATTGATTGACATATATCGGGCTGTTCCGGACAGGCTCTTACGTTCACGGTAAGGAATGTGCACTTTCGTCTTCGGGTCACGGTAGTGTTTTGCCATGCCGAAATCTGGATGAGCAGAACATCAGATGGATAAGTCCGAGAGAAGCAGAATACACAGCAATATCTCATCACCACGACGAGATCAAAATGATTTGAAACCGAGGATACGTAGATTGAAGCGTAACAAATCAGGATAAGAAAACATGCGTACCGATGATATGAATAACGTTGGCGGTTTTCGTCCCAGGAACGCCAATAAGAAAGTTGTCGGGCTTGATATCTCGATAAATGAGCGACTTGTCGTGTACTGACTGAATGCGGGTGATCTACTCTAGGATTAGTCCACTGGTACGAGAATTCGGGAACAGCCGAGAGGGGAATGCGACACACGGCACCACATCAAAATATTTACACTTGACGCATGCACGCGCATACATGCAGATATTGGGACCACCCACCATTTGTTTCGCTGCCATGGATACTGTCTTGATGGTGAACTTGCGTCCGCACATGTCAAAGAGGTCTTCAAGATTAGGACCAAGCAGGTCAATAACGAGAACATTATGAAGTCCTTCCTGCCCGAAATGATGGACTTGAGGAACGCCCACTGAAAGCAAAGTCTGAACCACGGACACAGGAAGCGAGTAGAGTATACGCACGTGCACCGTTAAGTGTTCTGTAGGATCGGAATTCGTCTCGTAATTGGGGTGCGTCGGATTTGCGTGGCTCCTTGAGAAAAGGAGCACGAACTTATCAGCAAGTTGTCTCCTCGGGAAATTAGACTCACGAATTTGATAGCGACGGGCTGATTTGTAAGAAGCTTGGTGCCTATGAAGAGAGAGCGTTGAGTTCGCGGCGGCATGAGACAAGTAAGATGGGCAGTAGGAACTCCGCATCGACGCGACAACGATACTACATTGACAGTCATGTAGTATAACTTGGGAGGACTAGACAATCATTTCCGCGTCGAACAATTTCGAGCGCCGAACACACCTAGTGCTCCCACACTCTAGCACACTACCGCGCCTCCCCAGTTCCTCTGGAAGAGTATGACATATTGGTTCGACAGCCTACCTTCGAACACGACACCGAAGGAGCCCTCCCCGATTTTCTTGCCTACGCGGAAATGATTTCCAACAATGCCATTCGACGTGGTAGATTGAGACTGATGTCCCGAGGATGATGATATAACGTGAGGGGTCGTCATTTTGAGACAAGGAGGTGGGTTTTGGAGGACACCAATCCGAGGAGGGTTGAAGGAGAGGATGCAGGGGGGACTTGGTGCTGGGTGAAGAGAGCGCTTATTGGCAGCGAAAATAACAAGGAGAAGTGTCCCAACAGCGGACTTTAAATTACTTGATTGTGTGCGGCCCCCACGTTCCTTCACAGCGTCGACAAAGCTATGTGTTATTCTACGTAGACGCTACTGTACTAAACCTACAATAGTCAGTGTGGAATCTCGTTTTTCTGACCCTGGAACGAATCGCGACGCGATCTACCTCCGGCGCTTCCTCGGTGGGTAGATTTGCATGAGCGCGATGCATGTTCTCCTGCAGGTTGCTCCTAAACACCCGGGCCGAGGTCACAGGCTCAGTATGCGTGCATGCCCTCTAGCTGGCCACCAACAACGTGGTCGCAGTTCTGGCGGTGCAATGTGTACTTAATAAGTGCCCGGGCACGATGTAGTACGCATTATGACATGCCAGTCGGGATTCGCATGGAGATGAAGTTTTTCGAAGAAAGATTCGGTGAACTCGAAGAGAGAGAATCAGTGCAAGAGCTGCAAATCGTACCTGTACAGCCGGGTTGTTTGCACAGTACGCTGTTTTGTGTGAACATATACATGCCTCCGTCATTGAAAGACGAGAATCTGGTGGGCGGTGGCCGTTAGGGACCAGACACCATCAATGGCTGCGTCCTCCTCATCAACTTCCTTCCTCTGCAATATAAAATTATGTACGACTGTCTTTGTGGCAATCACCGCACGGCAGACCGCGAACATCCCCAGTCCCGCTCCAAGATAGAAGATGTCATATTCGATCTGTACATTCCCCGAGGGATCTCCAGCATTTGAATAGAGGCAGGGAAGTGTTAATAATGTGGTCACGATGTCGAGACGGGTTCGTTTGGTGCCTGAGGCTATGGACCGAGATTCCTGAATGAGGTTTACCCCGAGGTACTGCTACGGTTCAGTACTCACAGAAGCAATTAGGAGAGGCCGCCCATGTAGGTGAAACATTCCCGCCGGCATTTTTGGCAATTTGTTGAGCACGATATGCAAAGGAAGCATTTCTAGCATATGCAGAAGCAAGATTTGCCCTGTCGTCTTCGTAGGTTTGGATGTATCTATCAGCAAATGCCGAGCGATCAGGTCGGTATAAACCTATAATCTCCACGCAGTTGCCTACCGGCGAAGATAATGCAAAGTCATTTCCGACATCTCGTCCTCTGCGGTGGAGGATTTGGACGGAGCGGTCGACGGGTTATGGATTTTGCCAGGCGAAATCGGAGAGACAGGTTGAGTTGAGATGGCCGACGGTATACCGATAGAGCCGGCTGAACTGGGTGGACGGTCACGCAAGGGGGGATGAGAAGCGATTTCGTGCCGTGTTTCATCGGGGAGCCGTGACCTGTCTGAACACGGAAACGAAGTATCCGTCCCGCTTGAAGCTGAGATGACCGAGACCAATTGCGAGGGATTGTTTCGACGCTTCGATTGCGGCCGTGGCGGCACTGGCAGCTTTTTTTTCAGAGATGTTTCGGCATCATACACGGAACCAAAGATAGAAGAAGACGATGTATGGGTTTCTTCAGCGGAGAAAGGGGACCCTGTAGGAATTGATATGCGATGCCACGTTGCATTGGATCTGTGGGCAAGCACAATTGCCGCAGCAAGATCCAATGAGTCGGGCTTGAGGGTATCCGACCAAACAGGAGCGTGGCTCCTCCTGATGGAAAGTCAGAAAAGGGGGACCAGAGAGAGACAGATCTACGCACCAGTCAATGATCAAGCCGTCATCCCTTGGAGGTTCTCAGTGAGAAGGGATTCAAAAGGATGAATTCATCAACAGACCTAACGAGTTTCCTCTCTGGGACAAGCTTCAGTGTCTCTAATTCCTTGACACACCTTGCTACCCATTGGAATCGATTTTGTTTGTATTCGGGGCAAGATGGAAGGCAGTCGCTGGGTATGGGAGCAAAGCGCTTTGTCCCACAAGTGACGAGTCGGCGTTCGGAAAAGGGAGAGGGGCTACGCTCACACTTTACTTGAGGCTCGTCCAGATCGACACGAGCACGCTTGTGAGGTCGCTGAACTGGTTCAGTCATCATAGTATCATGAAGGTGTCCGCGTGGCTGAGTGGCTTTCCGAAATCAGCAAAACGACCCTTTTATTGACAGACCTATACCTAAGTTGGTATATAGCCCCTGAGAGTGATATTGTATCATACAAGTCTTCATGCAACCTTGCAAGATTCTCAAGCTGACCAGATCTCCACCATGGCAATCAGAACCTCCTCTTGCCTGGATGCCTCCGTTCTTAATCTCCGAGCTCCCGTCTTGCTCGTCTCTTCCTCCGACTTGTCTCAACGGGCCTGAGTAGCTCTTCTACTTCCCCTGTGCACAACATTATGAGGTAAATGCTGCGGCGGTGGTGTCCTCAACTTTGGTTGGGAGGTAAACTGCACCGCGTGCGCCGACAGAGATATCCTCTGACGGGTCGTTCGGTGGCTTCAAATTGTGCTCTGCTTCGTCCACGGCGCACCAGATGCTGGGATTATCATGATGCGGCCCAGATCTGGGTAGTCGGTGTTGGTGGACATGATTGCGACAGCTGAGTCGACTGACCTTTAGGAATCGTACGTTATGGTTAACGCAATGGGCGAGCGTCGGCAGACTCACTGAGAGTCATATGTATCGGACCAGCCACATCAACTTCAAGTTGTAGCGTGCTTTGGTCGTCACGGGTGCTTGACCCAGTGGACGTGCAGTTGATCAGTGAGCTCATCAACTGATTTGGTTTTCCATCATCAACTCTACTATTCGCTTGGTATACTTCTACCTCGTGTTCCTCCTTCTTGCCAGGTGGCCTCTTGCCTTCTTTGTCCATTTTTGGTTGCTCCAGACAGCCATAGCTGTGCAGTGCCTGACAGCGTGAACTATAACGTTGCAGTGATCTTGTGTTCCACAACCGTGTTCGTCACTCAAATTTGTGAATCCCATCAATTCCATCAGTCGGCCCGCCACCAAAACAGCGACGGCCCACGAACGTTGCCGATTTCTGGGTGTTGATTGCTAGTTATTAATAAATTACTCCCTGGAGTAGTTACCTTCCACTCCGGCCATGTCCTAATGGGGGACGTATAAGAACCCACCACGAGTCTATGCTAACTTAGCGCTCGTCTCTGTCCCTTCTTCCCAGTTCCCCAACATGTCTGAGTCGGCCGGAGGTCTATCGAGAGTGTCTCTCATCTTTGCGTACGCTTTTCTGTTCTATATCCCTCTCAACATACTCATGGCCTTCACCAGTTGCGGAACCGCCTTGTTTTCCGATGGTATCTACCTCATCAATCATCCTGCATCGTGTGCACTCAGCTCATTCATATCCAGGTTACTCCAACAATGTCATTGGAATGGGTATGTCCATCTCGTTGCTTGCGTAATGTCATCATCTCACTACGATATCCTCAGTCACTACAAGTGCGACGATTGCTGATCATCCAGTCCTTCCTCATCACTTATCTCATTCCCAGTCCTGACTACTATCTACGGAACAAACGCATTAGACCCCTATAGTAGCACGCTAAATAGTGTCAGCTTCGTAGGTTCGTTTTCCTCTCTCACTCTCTTCTTTCTTTTGACGTTCTGAATGTCCTCGCTAGGCATGGTTGTAGGCATGCTGACCTTTGGCTGGATATCGGACAAAATTGGGCGCAAATTTGGCATGGTGAGTACCGTGTCAGATCTAAGAGTCAGGCTTATCACGTATCCTCTCCAGATGTCTGCGACAGGCATCGTTGCTGTTTTCGCAGGCCTATCCGCTGCTTCTTCGGGGGCAAATGGCAGTTTCGGTGGAATGATTGCCATGCTCGCCGCCTGCCGGTGAGTAACTGTATTCATGACCATTCCTCCATCTCTCAACAAACACATTCCAAAAGCTTCTTAATAGGCATTGGTATTGGCGCAGAATACCCTTGCGGCTCGGTGTCTGCTTCAGAACAAACAGAAGAAGCTGGTATTGCCAAGAATGCTCAGCATCGATGGTTGGCTCTCGCAACTAGTACGTTCTTCCCGCCGCCCAACTTCGTGCTTCAATCCTAGACGATGAATCAACCCACCAGATTCAATGATCGACGTCGGTTTCGTAATCGGTGCTTTCGTACCCCTTGTTTTGTATTGGATGTGGGTTGTCTCATGCATTGCACTGAGGAGCTAAACCTATTTCTGTATCAATAGCTTTGGACCCAATCATCTCCGCGCCGTATGGCGGCTTTCTCTCGGTTTAGGTGTCGTTCCCGCCGTCGCCGTATTCTTATGGCGGCTCCGCATGGAGGAGCCACCGAGTTACAAGAAAAATTCTATGAAACGCGTGAAGATCCCGTACTATCTGGTCATCAAACGCTACTGGAAAGGGCTGATTGGGATATCCTTGGCTTGGTAAGTTGATAGACCTTTCCTGGCTCCGGTTATCATATACCAACTATTCACGCATTGTAGGTTCATCTACGACTTTATTACGTGAGTACTCTTCAATTACTCGCGTACTAGTATCTTAACAGACATGCCCACAGGTATCCAGTGAGTGCGCCGTTCAGTTTCTGCTTATGGTATTTGATCTATTTGCAGTTTGGTCTCTACTCTTCAACGATCACAAACGCGTAAGCAGCCTTGAACTTTGAGTGGATAATGATGCTAAGACTGATGCTCCACAGTGTCACTGGAAATGACGCTTCTCTGGTAGTCGTGTTTGGATGGAGCGTTGTTATTAAGTTTGTTTTCTTTCTCATCCTACATGCAACTGCTCACATGTCTCATTATAGTCTGTTCTACATTCCAGGTCCATTATACTTTGCGAAGCTTGCCTTACCTTCTATTTACAAATATGCTATTAGGAACTATCATCGGTGCCTTTGTCGTGGACTACTTGGGTCCTAAGAAGACGATGGTGACACTCTTCTAGTCATCAATGAATGAATTTGGATCTCACAGCACACTTTTCAGATTACTGGTTTACTTGCCCAAGCAATCATTGGCTTCATCATGAGCGGTTTGTACACTCGCATCTCTCAACACGTCGCTGCTTTCGCGGTAAGTTCTTGGCTCAGTTATGTGGCAGGTATCTTTACATCCATTCCCATCACAGGTCGTATACGGCATATTCCTGAGTTTTGGAGAATTCGGTAGGTGACCTGGTGTATCACTCGGCAATCTTTCTCATACGTGTAGGCCCTGGGAATTGCCTTGCCATTCTTGCTTCCAAGACATCACCCACAGCAATTCGTGGTCAGTACTATGGTATTGCCGCGGCCATTGGCAAAGTCGGTGCATTTGTCGGGACGTATTGTATGTGGAACATGACCTCAGAAACCTCCGTGATATTTGATTAATCACGTCTTTGATGCATAGGCTTCAAAGCGATCATTGCTGGTGATTATTTTAAGAACTCATTCAGTGCTGGAGCTCAAATCTTGCATAGATTTCGGTGGTGCTGGCACGGTCAAGGGAACTACGGGTCCATTCTGGGTCGGCAGTGGTCTCGCTATCCTTAGCGCCACAGTTGTGTTCTTCCTTGTCAAGCCTCTCGCTCACGATGGCATGGCAGCGGAAGACGAGGCCGTATGTGTTTTGTAACCCCCTCATCTCAACGAACTATCATAACTTTTTTCTACAGTTCCGCCTGTATTTAGAAGAGAATGGATTCGACACCTCTCTGATGGGGACTGAAGACTCGGAGGCTTCGTCCGCTTACTCCAATGAAGAGAAGGCCGTCTGAAGGTTACGGCGTAATGATGATCATGACATGACATATGCTCTTTTTGTTATATTTTGGATCAAATAATTTGCGCTAATGATTATGCCAGCGTATTCCACTTTGATTTACCATTTCAAAATGTAGTCGTGTCTTGGGCCGTAATTTTTATTTCCGGTGTCAGTCTCCATCAGCTTGCCATGCCACCCGAATGGCATCGCCAGCGAGTTCGTATACAAAAGCATTCCTATCTGATCGTGAGGGTCCAGCCTGTTTCGGGAAACCCGAAGGGCTCGGGAGTGCTGCCTTGGTTGGGTATCGGAGCCTCCGTTTGCCGGTGAGAACACCACCTCTCTCCTTAGATCCTGCCATGATGACGGGCCTTGACAGATGTGGCATCCGAATACGCTCCTTGAAGAAACACCTAACCCAAAGACGGTCTAATTCGCTGTTGGCCTCCGAATCACTGGCAGCAAAGCCACTAGCCGAACAAAAAAACCGTCTCTCGCTTCGAAGGTGGTCCTTAAGAGTAACTCATGTTGTAAGAGACCTTTCGGGATCGCTTGGACACTTACTGGCCAATCAAAGAGGTGTCTGGTTGCGACGGTGTCCTCAAGCGTTCATTCCAGCTGCCTTGGTCCTTCCTCTCTCAGACTGCCACCATGGACAACATGACAGACATCGCGATTGAGAGTTAAGAGACCCCATTGCTTCATGGAAAGCACAAGACGGTCGCATCGAACC
The DNA here is from genome assembly GCA_038091155.1 of Harrya chromipes. NCBI lineage: Eukaryota > Fungi > Basidiomycota > Agaricomycetes > Boletales > Boletaceae > Harrya > Harrya chromipes. The sequence goes on along the minus strand of JBBPNX010000370.1, from coordinate 383 downwards.
TCTGCGTCCGTAGACTGCTATCGACTCACATTGAACTAAAACGGCTGTAGTAAGAGCAAAGGTAATCAGCAAATCCTGGTCCTGCATGACAGCAGTGCCAGCCCGACTCGGACGTGTTCGCCCCTACAGAAAACGTTCACGTGCGTGGGTCGTTATGAACCAGCTGGTACAGCTAATTCTAGTCCTGTAATAGCTAAGATTCATACAGGATCTTCGAGCTGCTTTCCGTCGGCCAGCCCACGTACTCGAAACCTTACCGTAGCTGCACGGTGGACTCGTCTTCGAGATGCAAGCAAATCGGTCGGGTTCGAGACACTAGAAGAGCTCTGGCAGACACCCCGATGAGGAGATCTCGTTGCGACATAGAAAATTCAAGACACCTT
>JBBPNX010000369.1:0-21920 GCA_038091155.1 Harrya chromipes | reverse complement strand
TTATATGGCAGGGTAGTAGTAGCATTGTCCGATCTATCTACTACATGAGAGACTAATGAATAATTTCGCTGCAAAGAAATGCGCGCATTAGAATCTGTGTAGGACAGATGGTGAGATGAGACATACTTGGAGGTGGGACCCTCCAAATCATAGTACCGGTTGATCCACTCGTTGATGTCAGAGCCCAATGAGACACAGTCATCATCTGGGGCTGCCATTGTCTCATCAGGAAGTTCCTGAATGCGATCCAAGAGGTTCCTGGACGAGGAGGGTAACCCATCTGACCAGTGCAGATGCTTGTTAGCAATACTGTCCAGGTTATAGATAGCCTGGATGGTAGGGGTTTCACCAATGCGGTGAGCGAGGGACACGGCATTCTGAACATGAGGAAAAGCAGGCGGGCCATAGCTGGTCGCTCCAGGCTTGTAAGAGAGAGAGCGTGGATCGATGATAGGTGAGGTGAAGGTAGAGCTGGTGGGATCCATGATAATGGGTTCAGAAACAAGGTTCACAAAAGCAAACAAAGCGGAAGACTGATCAGCATTGGCATTATTGTTATGCCTTTGATGCTGTTTCTGCTGTCCTTGTTTGGACCGTTTACCCTGACGCTACTTCTTATTTTTATTCTCACCCCCCTGTTGTGAATTCCCATTCTTTCCCTGCTGTTGCTGGGTGAACTGGGGTTCCTCCCCCTTCCACTTTACAGCAGAAACCTTATTAGCCTGAGCATTAGGCTGGTGCTGCTGGTGCTGCTGAGTGTCCTTGGGAGGGTGACATGAGACATGCTGCTGCCAGGCAGCAGTGACAGCCTTCTCAATAGAAGCGAGGCTAGGAGCCTTGTCTTTCTCCTCTTTATCAGCGGATGCGGAGTTAAGGGCTTGGGTGACAAAGTTGGCATACTTTGGAAGCTTGGAAAGAACAAGCATAAGCTTGATCTTGTCAGGGATAGGATATTCAACCTGACTGAGCGTGTTGAAGTGGATATTGAGCTTCCCAAAGGTGGAAGCAGGGTGGTTATTCTCTAGGAACTGGAGTGCAAGCATAGACTTGAATTCTGCATAAGCAGATGCTGCGGAGGGGACAGCGAATTGGACATGGAGAAGGTCCCAAAGTGTCTTGGAGGTCTTGTACTCGCCAAGAGAGTTCAAGATATGATACTCAATGCGAAGCTTGAGTACACCAAGGGCCTTGTCATCATTGTCATCCCAATCATCAATATCATCTTGGTTATCTCTGCCACCTCTGACAGGATGGAGTTCTGGGCGGGTACGAACCATGGCATGACACCAAATTCCTTGAGACTGGAGGTAGGACTTTATTTCGTCAGCCCAACGCTTGTAGTTGTTACCAGAGAGCTTTGGAATATCTTTAATCTGAGATGATGACATGGTAGTAGTTAGATCTGTGTATGAACGTCAGTAAACCTAGTCAATAAAGATAAAGGGAGCGGGTAGATCACATCTCTGATCGTTCAGGGACCTAGATTCAGAGTGACATAGTCTCCCCCTACTCCAGAGGTCTGAAAGTCTATATCCCTGAGTGAGATCACATCTAGGGGTGTTCAGTGAGGTTAAACCTTCACACAGAATGACTTTCAGTTTGATTATGTCCAGCGAGGTATAACCATCGCATAGATAAGTGAACCAGGTGTTTCACCTTTGAGTAGTCAGTGGTGAGAGTAGATCATCACTCAACTGGCCACTCAGAGCTCATAACCTGTTGAATAGATATATAGGCAGAGGCCTACTCAAGTGACTCACCTGTGAGGTTCGCTGTAACTGAGAATGTAGTGGTTCAGGGTTAAGAGATCTATTTCACACAGCTGTGGAAAGCTGGTTTATATACAGACATGTATGTCTAGATGGTTATTATGAATCTGTCATAACATTCTTTCATCTTCGCATTCTACGCAATGCAAGACTTGTCACACTTGCGCTTGCACTAATCTTTACACCAAAGCAGATCACGTGACTTGCTGACCAAGCAGTCTAGCCCTGCCCATCACGTGATACGACCTAGACCCGGGTAAACCTTCATCCTATCTATGACGTCATGCCTCGAGCCTACCTCCTGGTATGCACGCCATTCCCTCATTCCTCCTGGTCTAGATCCCCGCTCTTTATGCTATTGGCTAAGAACCCTTTCTCTTATCTATGATGTCACGCTTATGAGAATACCCTATGCCCTGGACTGGATTACTAATAGTGGTAGCTGTACGTATATAAGGCTTCCATGTATCTACCGTATCCCCAGTCCTATCAATAACTGTGATTCACCCCATAGTGCATTGGTTAAGCGACTAGTCCGTTCCTTGTTCCATTTCCTTGACACCAACGTCTAGAGGTATCCTCAGACAGAACTACTCCTTTATCATTATTCTCTCTTGTGGTTGGGTTGGTTACTGCTCAGAGTGCCGTTAGTCGTGCGACCCATGTACTGTGGCCATCGTATCGCAACAATGGTAGTCTGTGGAGATATCTAACTACTCATATGTTATGTAACAGTACACTACTGATTAGATTAGTCCATTATCTCAACACGAGCCTTCAGGTACTCCACATTCTACCTGTTACCATTACTTCCATCGCACACCGCCACAACCGGGTTCAGCAAGACATCTCCGAGGCACGTCACCAAAGAGTAGTCAAAGAAGAAGAAGCAGAAGTTGAGCTTCTTTTAGCTGCACCTAAACAACGAGTCTGGAAGACTTAGGTTAAAACCCTTTTCCATCCTTACCACGCTCTACATGGTTTCGGATACCAGGACGTTTTCTTACTCTACAAGCTCTGCCCCCTTTCCTCCCTCTGAGCCCCTCGCAGATAAACATCCCCAGAAGCCAATCATTTTTGATTAGTAAGGATGCCATCAGGTTCTACACCTTCTTGGGTCAACGACTTGGTTGACAAACTAGATGGGTTACATCTTTCCCATGAATTAAAAAAAAATGGAGAAGAAGAGGCCAAAGCTGCCATGAAACAAATCACCAATCCTAAGTCCTGGGACAGCGACCGTAAGTAATGGCGGTTCTGGTGGACAAAGTTGGTGCTCTGGGTTGAGTGCCAAAAGTGAAAAGACAATAAAGTCCACGCCGTTGTGGTCTTGTCAAAGTTTAATGGCGCTGCAGCTGGTGGTGCCCAAATCTTGATGGAAGGCTTTCTTGAGAAGCAAAATGAGTTCAATGACCCCATGGACATGGGAAAAGGAAAGTGGGGAGATGACGCATGGCCCTCTTGGGAAGGGCTACAAACAAAAATTAAACTTCTTTTCCAAATTGAGAATCTCGAGCATGAGGTGCTTGAGAAAATTGAAAAGATGAAACAAGAAGGTGATCCCATCAACATCTTCTTGCAGAAGTTTGTAGTCGCCAAGAAATAGGCAAACATAGCAGACCACCATGCAATGGTCCTCCTCATCAAAGCAGTAGATTACAAAATCTTCTACCAATACAGAACCTTCATCAAAGAAGACGAGGATTTCAACCCTTTGGTCGAAAACCTTAGGACAATAGGCCAGAACTTGGAAAGGATTGCTATGGAGTGAGAAGCTTCCACTAGACAGTCTGCCGCTCCCTCTCTGCCAGGTCATCAGTGGTACTACCGCCCTCCCACCAGACTGTCACCGGCTCAACAAGCGCAGAGGTTTATGCCTTATGGTATCCAACCAGGTTGTGGGGCACCAATGAGCCTGGTCACTGGGCAAGAGAATGTCCATCCCCTAAACAAGGACCTAGTCAGTTGTGCCCTGCTGTGCGCGGCTACTACCTCTGGGAAGAGAACCCAGAATCGAACAGCAACCTGTCCGATGTCCAAATGGGGTATGCACCGGAGGCATGGAACAGTGCCCCTCCAGTTTCCCAGTGGCAACAGCCACAACAATACATGCTGTCTGCTGTGCAGCAGGCACAAGTTTCTTATGTGGGGCCAGAAGCAGAAGTTTACTGGTGAGGTTGTTTTGCTTTATTTGCGAAACAAAATGCAGCTTCTAAAGTTTTTTTAAATTAAATACACCTGTTGCTGTAAAGAGGGTAGCAGCGGGTCAGAACTCTATTTCTTTTACTCATCCTGTACATTCTTCTTTCTCTCACCCTAGTTGTTGTAACGAGGAAGATCTTCCAGATCTATTACCTCCAATGTCTCCAGTTTCTTCCTTTATACCTCTATCTCCATTAGTAGAAAATGAAAAAAATTGTTCGTTCCCCCAGAGCGACTCGGGTCAGCTGTGAGCTAGAAGATCTGAGCATGGCACAGGAACAAAAAGAATGTGTGCTTAAGAGTCTGTTCAGACACAAACTTTTGGAATGTATTTTGAAACACATGACTGTGGAATTGAACTCAGCGTAGCTTGGGATTCACTGGGTTCATGAGTACAGATAAGATAATTATATAGATACATTGCACACTGTATGTGGTCATGGATCTGGGATAGATAGCATAGATAGATCTGCACAGAATATATATGACAGTGGCCTACAGCTGCGTGGTCACTGCTGGTGCAATGAATACTGAAAGTCAGCAGGAGCAGCTCCGTGTCATACAGATACGTCGCCAACACATGGCAATGATACTCATGACGGTCATTGTCCAACTTGCATATTATTACAACCTCCTCTTCCTCACACCAAACGCGCCAGTCCCATTCCATACCTCAATCCTTACTGGGAAGGCCTGGGTTCTTGAATTAATGAACGGCCACTCAGACAGAATTCGAGTCTCACTTGGCGTCAAACTGGAAGTTTTCCTGTCCTTGACAGAAGCACTCATAAAGACTGGCATCACACCATCCCAAAATGGCATATTCATCGAAGAACAACTCGCGATCTTTCTGTACACTGCTGTAACTGGACTTTTGACCTGACATGTTGCAGAACGGTTCCAACATTCACAAGAAACGATCACAAGGTGAGCACATCTACTTCATTGTGTCGAAATTTGATTGGTAGTTCTACTAGATACTTTAAACGTATCCTCTTTGCACTTTCCACAGCTCCATTTTACACTTCCCAAGTCATTCTTCCTACCGCTACCACACCGATATCACTTGCTATCAATGGGAACCCTCGCTTCCGATGTTTCAAGGACAGTATTGGCGCGGCAGACGGCACCCATATCTGGGCTTTGTACCTGAAAGTGACTATGCAACAATGCAGAACCGGAAGGGATTCCTATCTCAAAACTGTCTGTTTATCTGTAACTTCGATTTCTTTTTCATCTATGCACTTACTGGCTGGGATGGCGTCACTGCTGATGCAGCTCTTTGGACCACTGCACATTCAACTACCCTGCGTATCCCGGAAGGAAAATATTTCCTCGGAGACGCTGGTTTTGGGTTATCTACAACATGTATAGTACCGTATCATGGTGTACGCTATCACCTACGGGAATGGCGACAAGCCAGACTGCGGTATATCTGACACAATGATTGTGTGTCCTTTGTCTCACTCTTTTCTTTTCTAGTCCTCAAAATTCTCGAGAGCTCTTCAACCTATGGCATGCAGCGCTGCAGAATATCATTGAGTGCATTTTTGGCATAATCAAACGCCGTTGGCGTCTTCTTCAGTTCCCTGCCGAATATGACATGAATATTCAAGCGCATATCCCCGCAGCATTGTGTGCACTACACAATTTTATACGCCAATACAATCCTGATGATTTCTTTGACTTTGACTTCTTCGGTGGGCCTGAGAATGGAGGACAAACAGCTGATGGTGATATGGAAGACAACATTGATGATGTGCCCAATGGAAATTTAGCAGATGGACCTGTCAACGCAGCAAAGAGGTGGCGAGGAGAGTTTCTGCGAGATCAGATCACACAGGAGATGTGGATTGATTATCAGCATGCTCTTCGTGAGCGCAGACTCATGTAGCTACTCATTTCAGATGAATATATATGTATACCAGCATCCAATTACTAGCACATGTTACTATTGTTACAAGGAGAGAAAAGAGAATACAAAACACTACTGGTACTACAGACTCGGATACTACGGACTTGGACTCGCCATCAGGCATGCAAAGACTGAAGTTTGACCTGGATCCAGACTTTTTGTACATCTACGTCATCAAAAGTACAAAAAATAACAGCTTGATTAGGATTGTTCGCAAGATAATCACCAATTGCAATCCTATCAAGCACAGAAAGCTTGGTATGTTGCTTCAGGATCATCATGGCCAGACTTAGATCAGTCTCGGGGATACTTGAAGGTTTGCCACCAATATCAGCCATTGTGTGTGAAAAATCCTTGAAGGCTGTGGCAATGTCCTGCATTGCCGCGCTCCCTTCTAATTGTGCTTGAGCAGTGACTGTTGGCGTTCCACTGCTAGAGACGATGGAAGAGGAACAAGCAAAGCTGGAGGGTATGGAAGGGGGGATCCGATCGGGATCGACGTCTTTCAACTTGGGGGTGGACGAGCTTGAAATCAGCACCATAGATGCCACTGGCTGGCTGGTACCACTGACAGCCGGATCATAGCCATACCTCCCTCGGGGTTTGAGCTTGTGAGGCACAAGTATTTGCATTTTGTCGTAGTACTCGAACCCTTTTTTTTAGAACTTTTGGGAACCGGGATGACTCTGAATAAATCAAATTTAATATCAACGTATTCTGCTTGTATTGATCACGACTCCATACCTTGGAATATGCATCAAAGACATCTGCAGTCTTTATCGTGATACCTGCTCCATCTTTTTCCAAATAAGAAAATCTGGACGCATTCTTGAGGTCACGAACGACATCAAACTCTTTCTTCAGCTATTTGATCAAGCTGGGTCAGCTATACTATATGGAGAGAGGGGAAGATAGGACAAACACGGCCGAACTTTTGTTTGCATGCGTCAGCACTCTTGTCTCCTTCACCGGCACCAGCCGCCAAGGGGAACTTGTTTCGCAGATAATCGGCTAACTGATTCCATATTTGTGGTTTGAAGTCACCTTCACTCATTTCCGACAACCTTTCAATAAGAAAATTGAGCATCCCCTCAATATGCTCAACACGCCACACAGCTTTCAGCTTGCAAGTGTTGGTTAGGGACAGTGAAGCGTTAAAATCAGCAGGGTTTATCACCCCACAAGAACGCAACAACCTGGAGGAATTGGATCCTGATGAATTTGAACGTGGCATGATGGTACAAGGACTCAGAGGGGGTACAGGTAGCAGGCTGCACACGTTGTCTTGAAACAAGGCTTCCAAGATCCGATGAACCCAGTGAATTCCGAGCTACGCCGAGTTCAATTCCACAGTCACATGTTTCAAAATACATTCCAAAACTTTGTGTCCGAACAGACTCTAATTCTCTGGTTATGGACTCTCGTAAGTGTCATATTTATAAAACCCCTCAGAAAATACAAACCAACCGCAGCACATTGTCATATGGTGGTCAATTTGCCATTGAGACACGTGTATTGTATGAGAATGAGAAAGACTGGTGTGCTATGTTGGTCAAGGCTCTCTTGGACAGCGGGGCTACACATACATATATGGATTCCGATTACGTTTCTTCTCATAATATTAAGTTAACCCCATTAGAATGTTCCCTTCCATTGTTTAATGCCAATGGCTCTAAATTTTGAAGTCCAACCCTTTGGACCTAAATTCCCACAACTCCAGAGCATTCTCGTGCTCCTTCTGTAACTCCAGACCTCTGGACTTTATCTCTGAATATCTCTCTGATCCTCTTTGTCCCTTTTCGTCTTAGTGTACATTTTGTATTCCTGTGTCTCACTTAGAACCACAGCTCCGGCTTTCATACATATCCAACTCCATCAGATTATTCACTTTCCCGACCTCCGTCTTATTCAGTATTACTCATCTCCATTTCTCCATGACTAATCCCCTCTGATCTCCGAGTATATAAATTGTAGTTACTCCTCCTGTAACTTTAGCTTGATTATTGACTTAGATGAATCCCTCCTGATCTCCAAGTCTGAACTCCTGAAGTCCTGGTGACTTCCCTTGTTCATCCTTCAAACTCCTTCAAACTCCTTCAAACTCCTCCGAACTCCACTCTTAAATCCGGCACACAACGCTAGTAAGGGGGCAGCACATAAGCTGAACCCAATGTCCTATATGAACTCCATGAGCTCCAGAAAGCCCCTATTTCCATAGTTCACTCCAGAGGAACACACAGTCTTAACACAGGTGACCTTAGTGATGGCTGTTAACCAGTCCTGAACGTTGAACTCCCATTGTCTAAATTAATGTGCTGAAATATTGTGGGCTGAAGACAATGGCCCACTTTTCAGTGTGGGCTGTGTGGTCCAAATTGGCAATCACTACAAAAGGCAAGACGTGACCCATTGCAACCTTCTTTTCTTCCAACCACATCAGTAAAATTACATTGTGCTTAATCTGGCTTTATGTGTCTTATTGTACTTATCAAACTTGAAATCATGTACAATACTGCTATACTTTGTTTGAACACATTAAACTTTTCAACTACACTACATTTTAATGAAAAGAAAGCTTGAATACAATTTTTGGAGATGATATGATATTTGCTGAGTAAAATAAGATACATAAAGCCAGATTAAGTACCATGTAATTTTATTGATGCACTAGAGCAGGTACGGTATACTGTAGGAATATAGCTAGCTGGTAACTAAGTCTGTAGTGTAGTGTTTCAATCATCAAAAGTAAATCAAAAATGTCAGTATGGCTACCAGTACATATTTGGTGCAAATCTAAGAAATTGTATTGATTCATCACTTCCCTAGGTCATAGCCTGTTAGATGACCCGAATGCCTGGGCTATTGTGCGGGAATGGGCATCTGACACCATTGACTTCCCCACATTTGACTGCAAAATGCAAAGTTTGGGGGACCAATACATCCTGTCAGACTAGAGTTCCATTTGTACTCATGTTTTAAACCTCTCAGAAGATGACAATGTAATTGCAGCTGTTGCCTACATAGAAGTTGAAATGAAATCTTGTAGAGTTGTCACAGTGAAGGACAAGCACAAGGTTGAAAGCACTGTTCACCATCCAAGACACAGAAAATGGGTTCAATAAGTAGTGGATTTCTTATTTTGACTGACATATTCTTCAACTTATGGGAATCTCACAGGTCAATTCTTTCCTGGACGTAGAAGTGCAGGTGGATGATGAGGAGGAGAGCTCAGGTGCGGAAGGGGAAGACAATGCTGAGTCCAGGCAGTTCTTGCAAAATACTGTTAACTGATTCACCCAGATGACTTCATCGTGTCAGAGGAGGTCACTGAGGCAAGGTCACATTGGGGTATCATCCCATACTGGAAACTATGCATTTACCCAAACTCAAAGCACATTGGGCCTTCCACCTATCTCTCAGCCATTGACAATATTTCAAAACATTTTCTGCTGTCCACCCTCAATAGCCTCAATGACAACAAATATAACCAGCAACTTGATCATTACACTGGTCATGACAGTCTTGAAGAAGATGATGAGCTGGCAGAAGAGTCAGAAGACCACGAAGTTTTGGAGCCTTCTGAAATTTGGGACTCCATTCATGACTGGATTCTTGGGACTCAAGATTATCAATATTGGGAGGACTTTGTGTCCAAACTTGCTCTCTTCAAGGACTTCAACAAGTGAGAAGAATACTTCAAGTCAATATCACTTGCAGACCACATTCATCAACTTGCTGACTATCAGCAGATCTTGACAACAAAAGACACTCCTAAAATGCCTTGTGTCTTCCTTGCTACTCTGGGTGTCAACAAAATACCAAGAGATGTAGTGTTCTTGGTCAAAATTGTTCCATGTAAGTTTGTCCTCAATAACTGAGAGATTAGCTCATTTCTTTGTAAGGTTCTTCGGCTGCATACATTGTGGATGCCTGGAAGAGCATAGGGTTGGACACCAAGGTCAACAAGTATCTTCCAGAGTGTGCAACAGTGTGCACTCCTTACTCAAATGTTTTCCTTCGTTTGGTGCTGTCATGTCCATTCCAACTCCAACGCCTCCGGATCCAACTCTGACTCTCATAGACACAAGCTCTGGATCATTCTCATTCAGGACACAACTCTGAGACTCCAGACTTCAGTTGCATTTCTCCTTTCCTCCTTTCATATTAGTGTACATTTCATTCCTGTGTCTCACTTAGTAGCACAGCTCCGGCTTCAGATATATCCAACCCCCTCCAGTTACTACTTTCCAAAATATCCATCTCACTCATTATTTGTCATCTCCATCTTACTCATTGTTGTACTCCGTTACTAATCTCCAGTTCCTCCAAGTATATAAATTGTAGATACTTCATTGTATTCTCTTAGTCTGAATTCTGAATATTAATTTTCCCCTATGATTCACTCTGAACTCCGAAGACCTTGATGGTCTTTCTCCTTCTCAACTTCACTTCATGTGTTCAGTCACTCCGACCTCCGACCTCCGACCCTTTGCAAATCTGGGACTGACTGTGACAAAGGTGCAGCACATAAGCTGAAGCCGAGTCCCGTTCAAACACTTCAACTCTGGAGTTCGGGAGTCGTATGGTCTCTAACACTATCAAGTGTCTGATATTCATCAGTACATAGCTTCTTGCTGCACCCAAATATCCACAGGTCCCTTAAAAACATGCATGCAGTCTTCCAGATCACTGGTGGGCAAGACACTTACATGGGACAGCTTGTCAAAACTCAGGTCCCCACCCATTCCCAAGGGTCACATCACAGTCCTTTACACTGCTCGTACCAAAGGTGTACATCCTTTCAAGTTGAAGGAAATAATGTCCAAAGTGCACCTCAAGCCTGAGGTATACCACCCCATGAAGAAGAATACTTTTTGCATGGTCATTGAAGGAAAGGCAGGTGGAGAGCCCACAGGGTCTGTGTTATCTGTTGTTCGAGTTCTTAAAGACGATTAAGTTGTTGTTCAACAAGTGGATAGAACTCGAGCTGCAGAGGATTTTTTACCAATAAGTAGAGTAATGGTAGTCAAGCCTCATTCCTAATATATGTACCAACTATGTCTGCACATTCAATTAAAAAAGTCTACCCCACCACAAATTCCAGTTGTTGCAAAATTTCAACCTGACTACAAGTCTTCGGGAGGCTTCCTTAAGGAGATATATGTAACACACTTAGTACTAACTAGCAGAGCCCACTAACTATCCAACTGACCTTCACCCAACAGTCTCCCTCACCTAAAAACCAGATCTTCTAATGCTCGGTCCCTCCAACACCCTCAAGCTCACCTTCCAAGTCACCTCATCTGGACCACTATTGCTCACATGCCATCCCTGACCCATGCAGAACATGGCTTGCCTGCCCCCATCCTTCCCACTAATGACAGACAACCTGCTTGCAGTCTCCCTCACCCTTGGCTCATTCATTCACAACCCAGTGATCATGGACCTCTTCAACCTCTATGTCCCCACATCCACCATGCCCACACCCCACCCTGACACAGCCTCTGTTTATCCACAACTGCCCATCACACACATATTCTGTCCCAAACAAAAGATACTCCCCAAGATCATCTCCACCCTCTTCTCTGTACTCATGCTCGTGCCATGGATCATCTTGTTGGATTTGGTATGTTGTCTCACATACACATGTTGTCATACAATCTACTCACTGAGGACTGTGCACCATACAGTGGAGAAATATTGATGTACACATCCTGCACTTGTTTTCACCTTGTATTGTGCCCTTTGTAATGCTCCTCAGCACTTTCGAGGTACTCCTTGTCTGGTACTAGGTAGATCTCAAGCCAGGCCAGGTACTCCTTTATACCGGTATCTTGGTGCTCCAAACCATCTTTGCAGGCAAGACAGCACTTGCAATGATAGACGAATAGTGTTACGGATTTCCCCATAGATGATTGGCTATTGGCTACACCTTTAGAGGGTGATGGCAACAGCACTTTTTCTTTTTCTTTTACTCCTTATGATACACCTTTATGTGACAGATTCCCCATCTTAGACTCCTACTTTGCATGGTCCAATGTGGACCATTCGATCCCTTCTTCAATGATGGGTGGTTGGTTCGAGAGTAATCCCAACCAATGGCTCTAATCAGAAGTGGCTCTCCACTTCACCTTATGAGTACCACGGATTCCTTTGATCCACTCTGTGGATCTTGATCTTATCCCTTTACGTATGCTTCCTCTTTCGTCCGTGGCTCTCCGCTTTCCTATTTCGGATGACTCCTTTTGGAACATCCTGTATTTTCTTACTATGGTCTTCCGTATGGACACCCACTCCTTCAGGATGCTTCCCATATCCAGCCTATTCCATTTATATCCATGTCTCGTTATGTATATAAGGCACTTCCTCATCTTCCATGTTCCTTAGCTAGTTCTGCACAATTCAGCATACTTCTAAGACTCCACCCGGTGTGAGATTTCTCTCTAACGGTTGAAGACCCTCAGTATCACAGATCAAGGCCCTCTTCCTAATGGATGTTGCTGCCTTCGGATCCACACTTTGTTTTGCTAGCCTAAGGTGTGGGTGAGACATTGCTGCCTGATAGCTAAGCCACTTCACATCTAGTGGTTGTACACTCTCGCGTAACAAATGGTGGGCTGGGAAACAGTAGAGGTGACTCATTACCTGTAGCAGTATTAGTTGACATATGAGGATGCTATCACCTTTCCTCAAGTACATTGGGGAAAAGTCAGGAGTGTGATCATCCCATCTATAGTGTCCAAGGGATTATAATAAATTTGCCACTTGTTAAAAATTGGATTATAATAGATTAGCTAAGCTCCTGATTCTTCCATGATGCTGATGGTTCAGTTGAAACCTCATATTATACAATTCCAGCTCAGACTTGGAGATAGTAAATATAGACTTCAATTTTTGTGGTGGACCACTTTTCTTCCCCCTATCCTACACAACCACTATTCTTGAGATACATCTTCAAGAAGTTGGTAATGACCCAGTTACCATTGTACTGTTCAAATTGTGGGTATCATTCTTTTGCCTTTGATGATACAAGGTTAGATAAGAGTAAGTTGTGATAGCTTTTTTATTTTTCTGAAGACCATTTTAACCCGTTGCTGCTTGCTCCATGGTTTCTCCATCATTTTTTTTTTTTTTTTGAATCCATTTATGTCCTGGTGGGGTGCTATGGTATCTGATGTAGGATAATACAATAGACTAGTTTTTCAACAGAAAGTGAAACCCTGTGGTGGTGACTGGCGCAGTGTTATGGATTTCCCCATAGATGATTGGCTATTGGCTACACCCTTAGAGGGTGATGGCAACGGCACTTTTTCTTTTTCTTTTAATCCTTTTGATACACCTTTACGCAAAGGTTTCCCTGTCTCAGACTCTTACTTCACATGGCCCAATGTGGACCATTCTATCCCTTTGTCGATGATGGGTGGTTGGTTCAAGAGCAATCCCGACCAATGGCTCTAATCGGAAGCAGCTCTCCACTTCTCCTTATGGATACTGCAGATCTCAATCTTATCCTTTTACATATGTTTCCCCTTTTCATATGTGGCTCTCCACCTTCCTCTTTTGGATGACTCCTATTGTTGCAATATGGAGACCAATTATCACTGGCTCAACCAACTGACGGCACTCTGAGTGGTAACCACCCCAACCACAAGATGATAGAAGAATAGTTCTGTCTGCAGATACTGCTAGACATTTGATGAAGGAAATAGAACAAGGATTGGAATAGTCTTCTCAAGATCAACCAGGGACTTGTGGTGAAATCACAGGGATTGATTGGACTGTGGACTATCTACAGTACATGGGGTCCTTATATACATACAGACATCCACTATTAGTAATCCAGTCCAGGGCATAGGATATAACCACAATTGTTACGGTTTTCTATGGTTAGAATGGAACTGAAACCACACATAAGCCAAAGGATATAGGACGGGATGCACACACGAAAGCGCCCCCTTCATTTTCTTTTTTTAGACTCAGGAATAGCCATTCAGCTAATCTTAGGACTCATTTACCATAGACTTCCATCCCCCAGGGATATTAGAACTCTGATCATGAGTTCCTCAATCGACCCTGAAGCATGAAGGCTGTTCGTCCAGAATGGGACAACACTTCATTTAGTATATTTCATATACATACCGATCGAGTCATTGACATTATCAGTGACTCATTCCCTTATCCATAGACATTCCTCTTTAGAACAAGATACCCTGATGTGATCCGATGATCCCATCACTGATACCATTGTCTTGGACAATCCTGATTGGGTCATGTTTGATCCTTTCATTCCTTTTGGTCGTTATTGATCCTTCGTGTTCCTCAGATCAATAGCTCTCTTCCTAGTTACCATCTGGGACATTCCCTCCCGCCATTGTCGTACAAATGACATATCTTCCTCTTGATCAAGTCATACAGCTTTCCTCTTTCGACCGTATGACTCACCTTTGTAGATAGCATATCTCTGACTCCTTCCGAGTCTTCCCAAATGGACGTATCCACTCCTTTTGTAGCATTACCATACTCGACCAAGTAGACAGTATAAATACCCCTTGCATGTACAGTAGCACCTCAGCTAATCCTACGCACCACAAGTGTAGGATTCTAGTCTCACTCCTAGTGTGATTCAGTTCTGAGTCCCTAGAGACCCATCTCGACGATTCTTCGAGCTCTTCCCTTAGTTCTGAGTTGCCAGAAGCTAGGACGAGACATTGGTCCTATGCATGACCCAGGGCTAAATTGTATCATGCGATGGACAAGGCCTAGACTGCTGACTAAGCAAGTCACATGATCTGCTAAAGGTAATCAATTAGTGCAAGCGCAAGTGAGACAAGTCTTGTGTTGTGTAGAAAGCAAAAAGAAAAGAATGTTATGTGTGATTTATAACACCTTTTGGAACATCCTGTATTTGTACTACGGTCTTCCGTACAGACACCCACTTCTCCTTTTGGATGCTTTCCATATCTAGCTATATCCTTTTATATCCACATCTCTTTACATACATAAGGTGTCTTCCCACCTTCTATGTTCCTTAGCTAGTTCTGCACAATTCAGCGTACTTTTAAGTCTCCACTCAGTGTGAAGCTTCTCACTAATGGCCAAAGACCTTCAGCATCATCAAATAGAGCCCTCTTCCTAATGGACATCACTACTCTAAGCCAAATTGGACCTCCTCAAGCGAGCTGTCTCATCTCGCCTCATCATGATGATGACAGTCATCCCAGATGAACCCACCACCACAGATGCTTGGCTCACCAAAGCCTCACAGTTCTATCATGCTATCATCAAAACTGAGCAGCTTTACAAAGGACGCCACTCATACATTTCTTCTATCACTTCGGTAGTCCCCTCCAGGTCTAGAGACTCAGATGTCATGGAAATTGACTCCATCAGACTCTCCCCCACCGAGCGAGTAGAGCACTTACAGACCAACAAGTGCTTTGTCTGCCACCAACCGGGATGTCGGTCATCCAACCATTGGAAAGGATCGGGAACGCAGGACAACTCTCACCTACTGTGCTACACTACACCCCAGCACCACCAACAAATTTGTAGCACAGAGAACATGGGAACCCGGGGATCTACGGTAGCACAACCACTATCAGGGGGTCCCCTGACTGCCTACGTGAATGGCAAAGGGCTCAACTCTGCAAAGGCCCTACACATGTTAAACATATGCATTGAAGAAGGACTTGATGAAGAAGCTCATCAAGTCAACTGCTTTACTTCTGTGGAAGAGAAGTTGGATTTTTAAACAGAGAGCCTAGGGCAGTGTCTAGCCTCTCTCACGTTATCTCTCCTGTATTCATATCCCAAAGAGCCTTTAGCGTAATGCTAATTCCCATCTCATTTTATGCTTGGGAACAGGGAGAAATCGCTGATACCACCACACTCATAGATTCCGGAGCAACCAGATCTTTCATCAACATGGCCTTTGCAAAGCGCCATCACATACCCCTTATCTGGTTGGAGAAACCCCTTCTTGCCAGCAACGTGGATGGAACTCACAACAAAGCCAGTGAGATATGCTTCAAGGTCAAAGTGACCTTACTGAAACAACCCTAAACCCACCAGGGATCTAGAATCACTGTGAAGGGATGTGAATGATAACAATGAGAAAAGATCCAAGTCGCTTGTCCTGGGTAGCAATGAAAGGGAAAACACAAGAGAACTTTACTAAAGTTCCTTGGGTGATGCATTCACTCTATATATACTATACAGGTGTTTGTAACTATTTGTATATAAGGCTATGTAAGAGATAAGAGGGAATAAGGCCATTGGATGATAAAGAAGCATGAGTAAGCAAAGATGTTATGACCGAAGAGTCAAAACAACACTAAACACTAAGTCTCAGGAATCACGCTACGATCCACACAAACAGAAGAGAGAAGATGTGAGAGAGAAGGAGGTTAGTCCTTGACGTCCGGCTGGGATAACCCAAGAACCAAATGAATACAACTGGGGAAAGACAGAGAGTACAGGCAGGTACTTATACTGTTGTGCTACCTATGACTAAGCATGACTAATGAGATAGCAAGAATAACTAGCCAGTAGCGTAAAGGGTGCTTATCAGCACGTGTGAACAATGAGGTGTTATCTATGACGGAGTGTGGGAGCAATCTGGCTAATCGGGAAAGTAAAGTAACCGGTATCTAGAACGATCTGGCTAAGTCCAGGCCAGTATCTAAAAGGGGAACCCTAACCCTGGAGTAGGATAAGGTTATGATAGGGGTTAAGTTAGATAAAGGTTTTTGAAAATCGTAACAAAGATAAGAGAAATATATGCTATTGGATGATAAGAGAACATGTGTTTGGCATGAGGCATGACGTCATAGATAAGAGATAAGAGTCTAGACCTGCTTAGTCAGCAAGTCACGTGACTTGAAAGACATGAAGTTTGAGAGCAATGAAAGTTGTTAAGGATAGAAGCAATCATAAGGACTGAATGTCGTTGGGAAAAGTATGTTTGTAACACTTACGCTACTGCGACGTAGAGGATGAACAAGAACTCTTTGTCATCAATTGTGGCTCCCAGAATGTCATTCTTGGGATCTCTTGGTTGATTGATATCCACCCCACCATTGACTAGGCTCAAGGATGGATAACCATTCCCAACAGAGTCACCACCCCACAACATGATTTGCCTATTCCAGAGGCAAAGCAGTACCTAGTCTGCTATCTCAAATATGATCATCAAGATGGTCTCCATCATCTCCTTGACAAAACCACTGTGGCCGCTTTCCCAGACAATCCCCATATTATTAGGAAGATCACTCTTTCTACAGAAATAGCTGTGGCTATCAAAAAAGAGAAACCCAAACTACTCCCGCAATTTGCAGCCTACACATCAGTCTTCGAAGAACCCTCTGACACCTTCATTCCCCCATCATGAGACTTCGATCACACCATAGATCTCAAGGAGACCTTCACCCCACGATCTGCCAAGGCATATCTGCTCAATCCTGCTGAATGGACAGCTTGCCTCGACTTCATCTAGGAACACCTAAAGAAGGGGACCATTCGCCACTCCAAGTCCCCTCAGGCTGCTCCCTTCTTCTTTATCAACAAGAAGGATGGCAAGCTTTGTCCTTGCCAGGATTATTGCTACCTAAATGAGCATGCTGTAAAGAATGCCTACCTGCTCCCCTCATCTCCAATCTCATGGATTGTCTCAAAGATTCTACTATCTTCACTAAGATGGACATCTGTTGGGGATTTAACAACATTCACATCAAGGATGGTGACCAATGGAAGGCCACTTTCATCACCCCATTTGGTCTCTTTGAACCCCTCATAATGTTCTTGGGATGTGCAATGGTCCTTCCATCTTCCAGGCCTTTATGAACCATGTCTTCGGTGATATGATCACTGAAGGATGGCTGATCATCTACATGGATGATCTCTTAATCCACAGCAATGACCTTGCTCAGCATGAGGAACACACCCACCATGTTCTCGCTTGTATGCAGGAGCACCAGCTGCACCTAAAACTCAACAAGTGCTCCTACAAAATCACTGAGATTAGATACCTCGGTATGGTTATTAAAGATGGCCAGGTTCAGATGGACCCAACTCAACTTTCTGCCATCTGGTTACAGATTTCTGCAGTTTGCAACAGAAACCAGGATCATATACTAAGCCCTCGTAAGACGGTAGCCCGTGCATACGAACGGGGCTATTTTCATTTCTTTTTGATTTATTTCATCAAAGATGAGCCATTTGCTAATGCCTTCCAGACGCTTACAGATTAGCTCTTCCTTCGCTAATCATGGACATCAGTCTATACTTACAATAGACTTTTAGACTTCCTTCCCCCAGGGATATTAGGACTCCACTCATGGATCCTTGAATAGACCCTGACACATGAAGGCTGTGCATCCTGACCGGATTGTGCTCCACTTAGTATTTCCTTTTACATGCTAGCAGAACTCCATTACGTGTCGGACACGCAACACAATGCATTTGGTTTCCTTATTCACACAACATATTATTTCCTTTTACATGCTACACGTTGGTCCACGACACACGACATGCACTCCTTCCTTATTCACACACATGTCTTTCCTTTTACACGCTAACACACAGCTTTTCTTTTACCCGTATGCGTTTGTGTTCCTTCCTATTTCGGAATACCCCTCCCCACTGAGCCATATGCTCGACTGTACTACTGCATGGTCTCCCCTCCTTTCAGACAGATGACTTGACAGTTACACCTCCTGCGTCCGTCGTCGGATCTCCTCCTTCGACTCCTACGTCTATGTCGTCGACCTTCCAGTCTTCGACCATCCCCTGGTTAGCGACCAGAACCTTTGCTCCTTTGTCAACTTCCGCTACAGGAAGATCCCCGGTCGTCACGCGACTACCTGAGGTATCGCCCTCATCCTTCGTTCTTGACCCTCGTCCCGCGTCTTTAAGTCGCACCCCCTTGCTCTTGTTCCAACGCGTGGGTGAGTCATCGCCGCCGCGGAACCTGAGAACCCTCGACCCTTTGTCCTCGCGAGTCTCGTACTCAGTCCTGAGTCCACGGTAGCCTGCTTACACAGCAACCGTAACAGTCCATTGACTACACTTTTTACTACACTTTTGTTCGCTTTTTTGGTACACTTTGACTACACTTTTGGTGAGGGGTGAGGAGGGGAAGGGAGTGATGAGGGGGGGAGGGGAAGGGGGAGGGAGTGATCATCATTTGTGCCCTTGAGGAATAGCACCAGTACCTCTCTGGCACTCCTCATACCATCATCATCATGATGGATCACAAGAACTTGACTTACTTCAAGGAACCCCACGCCCTCTCCCGCTGAGACGCTCACTGGATGCTCTTCTTGCAGGACTTTGATTTGCTCTTTGAACATCAACCTGTCTCAAGAATCGGTCCTGCCGACACTCTCTCATGACACAGTGATGTTGACACCTCTTGTGACAATCAGGATGTCACCCTCCTCGGACCAGACCTCTTTGTCCATGCCCTTGATGTCTATCTTGTGGACAAAATCCCCTCCTCCACCCCTTCTGACCCTTTGGTCCTAGAGGCTCTTACCACCACTCAGTGTGGAACCTCCCTCTTTCTCTGTGCGTCCCTTGCAGATTGGACTTTTGACCAAGGCGCCCTCTACTTTAAGGGTCGCCTTTACATCCCTGCTCCTGCCCACCAGGATCTCATCCTTTCCATCCACACCTCTGCTGCCAGTGGCCACCAGGATTACTATTGCCTCCTCCACCTCCTCCAACACGACTACTGGTGGCCTGGCTTCTCCACCTTTATCCATAAATACCATTGCTGGTTGTGCCATCTGCCAGGTGTTATGCTAAGTGGGGTGCCAGGGGTCCTGAGGTTTGAGAGATTCAAGAAGTCCTCCATTCACGGTTCGAGTATACTGAAAGTTGTAGCTATAGTCGAATGGGACTTTTGGTAACTGAGGTCAAACTTGAGAAAGCGAGTATTGGTTGAGATAGGGGCAACACCCAATCAAACCAGACATCCCAATATGGTAATCCAAACGAACCGGATGTCTTAATAAGACAAGAGGTGGAACCTAGCGTTTGAGGTCTCAAACAGAGTCATTCAGGATGAACTGGATAACCACGCTGGTATTCTGTAGAACTAGCTAGGGAATGAAACAACCCTAAACCCACCAGGGATCCAGAATCACTGTGAAGGGGAGTGAATAATAACAATGAGCAAAGGACCAAGTGGCTTGTCTCAGGTAGCAATGAAGGGGAAAACCCAAGAGAACTTTACTGAAGTTCTTTGAGCAATGCATTCATACTATATATACTATACAGGTGTTTGTAGCTATTTGTACATGCGAGATAAGAGGGAATAAGGCCATTGGCCAATAAGAGAGCATGAGTAATCAAAGATAGAAGGAATATATGCTATTGGATGATAAGGGAACATGTGTAAACCATAAGGCATGATGTCATAGATAAAGGATAAGGGTCTAGACTTGCTTAGTCAGCAATTCATGTGACTTTGAAAGCCATAAAGTTTGAGAGCAATGAAAAGTGTTAAGAATAGAAGCAGTCATAAGGAGTGAATGTTGATGGAAAATGTACATTTGTAACAGGGAACTACTGTACATGCACTGGGTATTTATATGGGAAGGAATAGGGGAGATGAGTCATACAAGAAATGACAAGGAGTCAGAGCGTCCGTTTGAGGAAGAGATCTAGAAAGGGAGATTGTCATCTCAGGAGAAGTCTGAAGATAGGGATGGAGTCCTGGCTAATCATACAGGGTAAGTGGAAGAGTGATGAGATGAAAAAGGTAAAAAGGGTAACGGTTAACATATATGGCACATGGTGTTCTAATTACATATCGGGGAATGAATCTAGTTCGTCAGGTATGTCCACCTGTTATACATAGAAGGGGAATGGGGAGTTCCATAATGTCCATACGAGAATAGGGCCAGGGAGTTTCAAAGGGACAATGTCATTGAGGTAGACAAATGCTGAGTAGAGGCTCAAGTCAGAGGAATGGAAATTTGTAGCACCAGGCCAACAAGGTTCACACCCATCCCACGCTGCCCCCACTCACCCCTCTGAATTCTTTTTCTTGCATATCTTTCCCCATTTTGGCCTTCACAACAAACTTATCAGCAATCATGGCCCCCAATTTGCTTCTGTCTTTGCTCAAGAACTGGCCCGCCTTCTCAAGTATGATCTTGCCCTCTTCTCCGCCTACCACCTCCAGACTGATGGTGAAACTGAACACACCAATCAGGAGCTGGAAACTTATCTTCACATCTTTTGTGCTAGACAGCCTATTCACTGTTCCTCTCTCCTCCCTCTGGCCAAGTTCTCTCACAACTCCACCACCCACTCAGTCACTGGTCCAACTCCATTCTCCCTCATGATGGACTATGAACCATGCACATATCCCTCTCTTTTGGGCGAAACCTTCGTACCTTCCACCGAGAAATGCCTCTCTCTCCTCAATGATGTACAAAAAGAGGCTCATGCAGCCCATCTGAAGGCTCAACAAGATATGAAGGAACACATTACTTTCAAGTTCACCCCTTGGAAGACTGGTCAAAAGGTCTGGCTCGACAGAAAGAACCTCCATCTCCATTATACATCAAAGAAGCTCACCCCTCAAAGGGAAGGACCCTTTGAGATCTCACAGGTCTTATCACCAGTCTCTTATCGCCTCCGATTACCACCCACATGGAAGATCCACAATGTATTCCATGCCTCAGTTCTTTCTCCTTATTGGAAAACTGACGAGCATGGTCCTAACTTCCATGAACTGCCACCGGAGATCATTGTTACGGATTTCTCCATAGACAATTGGCTATCAGCTACACCCTTAGAGGGTGATGGCGACGGCAGACTTTCTTTTTCTTTTACTCCCTTTGAGACTCCTTTATGTGACAGCTTTCCCATCTTAGATTCTTACTTTACGTGGCCCGATGTGGACCACTCAATCCCTTCTTCGATGATGGGTGGCTGGTTCGAGAGCAAGCCTGATCAGTGGCTCTGACTCCGAAGTGGCTCTCCACTTCTCCTTATAGGTACTACAGATTCCTTTGATCCAC
>JBBPNX010000368.1:0-21923 GCA_038091155.1 Harrya chromipes | reverse complement strand
CGTCGTAAAGTCCCAGTCGCGCAAATGATGACATGGCAAAAGGCCCCACTCGCATCGCCTCTCCTTACACTAAATCGCTCGCTGAAAACGGATGCAGTCAAAATCTTCAAGGTGATCCAACACATTATGGGTGACCGCGAGCGGGAAAAGCCAGCTGGCATACCTGTACACAACGGGTCGACGAGTTCACTTCTCGGTAATTCGATGGGCCTCCTTGAGGAGGAGCGATGGTTATTGGGAGAGGGTCTCGCGCACGGGGAACTACGAGACGAGATATACTGCCAGCTAATGAAACAATTAAGTGGCAATCCGAACCCAGAAAGCGTGTTCAAGGGATGGCAGATGCTCTGCGTACTGTTGATCGCGTTCCCTCCATCGAAAAACTTCGAGACGTACCTACGATCGTTCATTCTCCAACGCATACCTCAATCCGAGGGCCGCGTTGATGTTATGGCGAAACACTGTCTACGACGGTTGACTGCGATATCGAAAAAGGGTCCAAGGGGGAAGCCGCCGTCTGTGGCAGAGATCGAGACTGCGTCTGATGCAGCGTTCAATCCATCCACATTCGGTGAATCTCTGGACGCAGTCGTGCGTCTACAAGAACGCAATTACCCCAACGAGAAGATACCGATCATCCTCCCATTCCTCGCGGACGGCATCCTTGCACTGGGCGGTACGAGATGTGAAGGGATCTTCCGAGTACCAGGCGATGGCGATCTTGTCTCGGAGCTCAAGATCAGAATCGACAGGGGATATTACACGCTCGAGAACGTCGATGACCCACACGTTCTTGCGTCACTACTCAAGCTGTGGCTCCGCGAGCTTTTGGACCCGCTTGTCCCCGAAGAGTCGTATAACGACTGCATTACTGCGGCGTCTGAACCGACGTCGTGTATCACGATCGTCCGACGACTGCCTACGATCAATCGGAGGGTGGTACTCTTCATCATCAGCTTTTTGCAATTGTTCCTGGAAGAGAAGGTGTTGGCCAACACGAAGATGACTGCTGCGAACATGGCGCTCGTCATGGCCCCGAATTTGTTGAGATGCACTTCGGACTCGATGAAGGTCGTGTTCACAAACTCGCAGTGAGTACTCTGATGTCCGATTTGTGATGAATGGTGCTGAACTAATCGGGTTGGTGAACAGATTCGAGCAGATGTTCGTCTATAACCTGCTTCTACACCTTAATTGCAGCGAAATCGACGAGAGTTACGTGCCTGTTCATGGGCGAGGTGCGAGTCTCCCCAGCCCTCCAAAACCTCGAACGTCCAAGTCTCGGAATAGGAGATAAGCTATCTCCGACATGAAGTACCGAGAAAACTATGACCCATCCCTTCCAGGTTGCAGTCAAGCTTTCTTTTCTCACCCACCCACTGACGCATCTAGTTTACTTGATCACTTTCGCTGTACTGGCTAGTTCAACGCACCACTCGATTCGCTCGCGCCAACCACCATAACCAACCCGCCAAGGGTCCCAGTGTCCTTCCTTCCTTGACGTTGTACTCGAAATGAACATACCAATACCAAACCCACTTACAAATATCTTTACCACCCGCATACTTCACGGGTACCTTGGCGCACCACTAAACGTTCGCTTTTCGAATCGATGCCTTGCTTGTTTTCACGTCGTTGGCTCACCAGAGACCAAATCACTCATTTACTTTGCCATTTGCTCTTTTGCTCCCATCTTGGTTTCCTCTGCGTCCCACCATGTTGCTTTCCATACAAACGGACCTCTACCCTCTTTTCTTCTTCCCCTGCAAAAGGAGTTAATACCAACCGTACATAACCAAGTCGCCTTCGTCGTTCCGAGACATACTTTTGATTTATAATATCTCACGTTCCTTACTTTTGGCTTACCTCTTCTTCCGTATAACACATGCTTACACTCTTTTTTGTTGACGGTAATGGAAAACACGTGAATATAGAGCATCTGAACTGTATGTAGCTGAGACTACGACGTATGCCGTTTCGAACCTTGACATATATCTCTGCCTGTGCGTCTGGAAACGATGGTCAGAGATTTGTTTGCAAGCAGTAC
The DNA here is from genome assembly GCA_038091155.1 of Harrya chromipes. Taxonomy (NCBI): domain Eukaryota; kingdom Fungi; phylum Basidiomycota; class Agaricomycetes; order Boletales; family Boletaceae; genus Harrya; species Harrya chromipes. The sequence continues at coordinate 19,876 of JBBPNX010000368.1, read as the reverse complement.
CCATTTATCGGAAGTGTTATGATTGTATTCACCCAGACGAACGTGTACGAATCGGTGATACTGCGTCAAGTATCATGTCGACGTTTTCCACAAAGGTCTGAATCTACAGCATATCGTTCATTCTATCAGCGTTGACCCCAAACCAGTTTCCGCGCGGGCGGATGTTGTAAGTTGTAGCCGGGTTCCCTGGCGACGAGTCGAATGAGGACGTGATTTGCAATAGCATGAGGCTGAGCGCAGTGATGCAACCAGGACGGTCCTTGTACGAGCCTAGTCTGCAGTACAAAGTCCGTCAACAATGTGGGCACGGCGAGTCGGACGTACGAGATGTGTACAAGCACAGTAGCGGGTGTCGTGGTCGTACAATATTAATGAAAGGACTGGCTGTGACAGCTTGTACGATCGATACGATGTTCAAGTATGAATTAGTTCCTGTCAGCAGTACTTTCCGCAAGCTCTGACAGGATAGTCGGCTATATGCAAGAAAATTCCCTCTTCGAATGGGATTGCTCTCCTGGCATGGCGTTGAGAACCCGTTCAAGTGGCACCGAAGCAACCTATGGACGTCGTGATCCCATTAGATTCAGACTCGACTTGGATGACCGATCACGCACACGACCGCCAGTCGTTCATGATGATCAGCCACCACCGACCAGGAGAAAACTGGAGGGTTACGTAGTGGCTTAGCGCATGGACTTGCCACCCATTGACGAGATAACGTTTGACACAAAAAGGTCCAGGAATATGGGAATTGTTTGGTTGGCAACTTGGCATACTCGGTTGTGCCTCAGGTGTTTGGTTCCGGGAACGAACACAATCCCACTATCAGCCTACTACTATGTAGTGGTAAAGTGTTCGGTGTTACATAAGTGACCTGGGACACTTGGATCCGAGTCATGGGAATGGAAGCCGACTGAGCTAGGTGTGGGGAAAAATCTTTGACCCGCTCATTGCCGCAGAGATCTCACCGTTTATCCCACAAACGTCAAAACTGCTAGTTCTATCGGTAGTATGATGGGTATGTGTAAATATTGCAAGGGATTCACGGAGAAAAAGAGTTCTGACAGTCCATCCATGATGATCCAGGTATCTATCCATTCGAAATCGCATGTCAAAACGGAGTCACAAGTCTCAGCTTTGAGCCAGATCGTGCCTACTACGTTGTAGCTGGCGATAGTTCTGGTTTTCTCCGACAATGGAGTGCCAACGATGGAGCGCAGGTCAATCTGCCGGCTATGAAATCAAGCGGGCAGATTAATTCTGTAGCTGTATCGATCAATGGTCGATGGATAATCAGCGGCGGAGCGGGGAACAAGGTCACTATCTGGAGCACAGTGACACAACTTGAAGAGCGTGTGATCGAAGTCGGAGAACACACAGGAGCTATTTGCGCACTTGACATATCGAGCGACTCTATGCGATTTGCCTCCGGATCAACCGACTGCACCGTCCAGATCTTTGACATCACTTCTGGCATCAAACTCATTCCTCCTCTGCGACACGGGGGCGGGGTAGTTGATGTCAAGTTTTCTCCAGACTCAAATCGAATTGCTACTGCCACGCATCCCTCCTCCGAGTCAGACCATCCATTTGTTGCATTTGTCGGAGTCTATGACACCTCCGGAAACAAACTGTTTGAAATCTCAATCAAGGTCGAATGGTTGTCAAAATCTCGGCTTGCCTGGTCTTCGGATGGCCAGCAACTCTTTGTTACTTCCTTAGGCAACATCACTTGCGTTAACACGTCTACATTCGTCAGGTCAGAGTGGTACATTGACCACGATGGCAGCCGCCGACAAGCGTCTATCGCAACTAGTGCCAAATTCATCGCATATTGCACCGGTTCATCGGTCTCGTTTTGGGATCCCACTTCACGCAAACAGATAGGCCGGACCATCAACACCAGGACCATTAATTGCGCCGCCATCTCTCACGATGGGAAACGTCTTGCATGTGGACACAACAAGGGAATATCAATTTTTAATCTCGAAGAATTTATTCCTGCAGAGTACCTTCCCGGCATCTTCTATCTTCCACTCATGCGACTGAGTGCCACGGTCCTCAAATCATGGGTGAAAGGCAATCCAACGGAGGCTGAGGCGATCCTGTCGGATGAGATCGCGCAAAATCGAACGCATGACGCGCTTGCCATTTGCGCACTTATCCAGACGAATTTGGGAGAATGGAGAACGGCGATGGCAACCGCTGAAATGGTGCTATCGTGTTTCCTGTTATAATGCTCCCATGTTGACCTCAGGCTGCACCCTTGTATAGAGCATGCAAATCAAGCCATCGCATATCGGCCGGATTGCAAGATCCACCGCCCTCGTTGCTGCAGGTGAACAGGAAGACGTGTTGAATGTACTCGATTTGGTGTTCTGCGACTGCGATCAAAGTGACATAAAGCTCCTCTTGGTAATTAACGTACGTGCATGACCTGCTCCAAATGCAGTACACTGAAGCATCCACCTCTCATAGTCTATCCTCTTGTTCGTGTGCCACAAACGCAAGGAGGCAATATCACGTCTTCGAGGTTTTATCGATGCGCGCGACGACGGAATGAAAGACATGCGCCTCCAGGTGCGTGCTATGTATCAAGTCGCAAGGGCATTGCCAACACTCTCAGTAGGTTCTCGGGATGATGTACTTGAAACAAGGGGACTACGGAAATGCCATAGAAACACTCGCTATTGTCAGGAGCCCGTTTACTGCTGAAGACCGCGGACCCTTGATGACCCTTTCCATCGTAAGCTTGTCCCGAACGTGTGTTGTCATGTATTCATTTGCCTTGAAGATATTCAATTGGAACTTCGGGAATCTAAGGTTTATCGCGTGGCAACGCGCCTGTGAAAGATTGTATGCGACCGGGTCGATGGAGGAGCTTGGGGAAACTCTCCCCAAGATGATCAGTTCATTGTGCGAGGGTGAAAGAGAACTCACGCATTGTCGCATCCTGCAGGAGACCATAAACCGATCCGGTGAAGTGAACCTACTCGCGTGGACTGGAAAATCATCCATGTGTAACAGCTGCCTTCCCACTTCGCCAGCGGCTTATGCTCAGGCCTCGACCACTCTCTCACCTCTCACTGGTGAAGAAGATTTACGAAAGCGAATCGCAGAGTTGCAGACAACCTTTCCGCTCATGGATGCTCTGACGACCTATATTTTGGTCACCCGCTCCCAACCAGTCCGGTTCGCACATTTCCGTCTTCATCTCGCATGTATTGTCTTCCACGTCAAAACCCTCAGGAAAGAGAAAAAGAACGTTTATCATGCAGAAACGGTTGAGCTCGGGGACGTTGAATTCACGACTGCGGACTTGATTGCGCTCAACCAGCCTCGAAAACTAGTATTTGTGAACCCGTGGATCGATCATCTCCGGGAGTCGCGCAGTGGGATCCGGGATGAAGCTGGCCAGGAGTCGGACGGAGAGTTGAGTACACACGTCGGGAGCAGCGCAGCTGCGGATATGAACATAGATCTGGTGCATGGGCCGATGATCGAGGAGGTTCCGACCCCTCCGAGTCGTACCTCTGACGCAGACGTTCATACGTGCGCCCTGGAGTTGATTGCGCGATTGGGTCAGCCTTTTACCGCGTTGTTACTGTTGAAACAGCCGGACGGTGCATATAAGCGGGTCGCGGCTGATCACAAGATCGTGGTTCGTGGGATCGATGACGATGCTCTGAGGGATATACGCGTTGAGGTTTTGGAAGTAGTTTAATTCTTTGGTTGTTTATTTCCAACTTGTACTTGGCTCTGCTCGCTCATACCATGTATTCACTAGGCAAGAACGATTGATTCTGCGAACTGTGCCATCAAGTAATCAATGTTAATGATCGATGCACTGAAAAGTAGTTTGACTCAGGCTGCTGTGTACATTAGGACGATTCGACTTTGCAGTCTCAGTCACGCTGATCCTACGGTACCTGCATCCTGTCTCCCATCAATATCCTACCCGACTCGAACATTTTCGAATGGGTGAGCAACGTTTCAACTTCCGTGTCAAGCCCCCTTAGTACTAGTGTCTCACGACACGTCGAGCTTGTTCTTGGTCACCGATAGGCAACACACTCCTTTTCCCAATGGTCACCGCCTCTCATTGAATCAGAAGTGCACTCGACTTAAATTAGGATTGTCCTTTGATCGTGAGGTGTCATCGTAGGTGAATAGGAGCGCCCAAAGGGGTTAAAAGTTAAAACGTCAGGATGGTTGTAAGGAGGGGGTGTAAATCACACGACCCTGATACGCTGGTGAGGGTATTCTACGGAGCTGGTATCCGTGACTATGAAACTAAGAGAGCACCATGATCAGAAACAAACGGCCATGATGCTTACTCACACGTGACACCAAGACGATATAGAGACTGGGTATATGCATTGGTGGTTGTATCAACTTGAATGCAGTCGCTATTTTGAGCTTCACGTTCTGGTGGCGTTGATTTGACTTCAGCCGACAGACTAAAGAAGGTGCAGTTGAGTTTGAGTCGTGCTGACCGGAGCACAAGATAAAGGAACTCAGGCTCCTTGGAGGTTATAACTGAGGAATGAAGCACTCGAGCATTCCGGGATCAGGAACAAATGCAGGATGGGTTTTAGTTTCTACGGTGGGAGTTCAGTAGACAATGACGGAGGGTATACAACAGACGAACCGCCTCGCCCGAATCGCACTCATGATTGTAAGCTTGCGAGGAGCCCACTCAATGTTGAACGCATCCGAAAGAATGGCCGCTGTGGGAGCGTACATTGGACACTAGACAGATTGACAGATTGAGGTTTGGTCGCGACTCGCGGATACCTACTGGAAGTGAAGTGGTCAATAATCGATTGGCGCGCTCACTGATACTAACATGTAAAGGGCACCGCCGAAGCCGGACATGGAGATGATTTTTCCATCAGTCAAGGAACTGATCTTTTGGACGCACAGTGCCTGCTCAGAGCCACTGGCAGTCCAAGTCATAATGATCAGCCACCACCAGCGCCACCGCCATGGCCTCCTACCACGTGTTCAAACACGCGTCCAACTTGCCACCCATTGACGAGACGCCTTTAAAGGTTCCGGCAACTCCAGCCTAAGGCATATCTCGCAGTACATATATCGAAGCGGGATGCTGAGGGAGGCCAAAGCCTGTCATGCTCCACCTCTGAAAACTTCCAGGCCCCGGGCCTGGACCGTTGTTGTCTCAGGCTGTAGAGTTATATAAATGTTGTGACCGATTTTTAGGGTTTACATGTTCCAAGACATAGAATCCGCACTACCAAGTTGAAGGAGGATTCTTCGTGGAAATTCAGGTGATGAAAATGTCACCAGTCCCCCACTACGCCATCTTATCTAATTTCAAGATGGCATTGCTCCCACAGGAAGCCATAACATTCCATTTTGGTGCATCTTCTGAGAAGCTCATAACTTCCTATAAAAGCAGGTCATTTTTGTTACGCGAGAGCGTACAATCACTAGACTCTGTACCAGCTAACTCTTGGGCGGCGATGTCTCACCCACGCCTTCGAGCTAGGAGTCGAGAACTGGATCCGAAGGCAGCGACGTCTGTTAGGAAGAGGGCCTTGATCCGCGATGCTGAGGGTCTTCGACCGTTAGGGAGAAGTCTCACACCGAATGGAGTCTTAGAAGTACGCTGAATTGCGCAGAACTAGCTAAGGAACATAGAAGGGAAGGAAGTCCCTTATATACGTAAAGAGAAGTGGATATAAAAGGAATCTATCTGGATATGGGAAGCATCCAGAAGGAGAAGCGGGAGTCCATGCGGAAGACCGCACTACAAATACAGGATGCCCCGAAGGAGTCATCCGGAAGAGGAAAGCGGAGAGCCGCGTACGAGAAAGGAAACATACGTAAAAGGTAAAGTAGAGATCCGCGGAGCGGAAGGGAGGAATCCGCGGTACCCATAAGGAGAAGCGGAGAGCCGCTTCTGGAATCAGAGCCACTGATCGGGATTGCTCTCGAACCAGCCACCCGTCATCGAAGAAGGAATGGAATGATCTACGTCAGGCCAAGTAAAGTAAGAGTCCAAGACGGGGAAGCCGTCGCGTAAAGGGGTCTCGTAAGGTGCAAAAGAAAAAGAAAACGTGCCATTGCCGTCGCCTTCAAGAGGCGTCGCCGATAGCCAATCGTCTATGGGAAATCCCGTAACACATCGACTCCGGTGCAGATATCAACTGCATCGACTGGGACTTCGTTGCCAGAAATTACCTCCCCAAGGATCGCCTCCCGAAACCTATCCCGGTTAGGAACGTCGATCAATCTCGAAACAAGAACGGTGACCTCAAATTCACCACCACCTTGAACCTTCGCATCCTTGACAGGACCCAACCAGTCAAGTTCTACGTCATGCATTGTGGGACCGAGAATGTCATCCTCGGTATGCCCTGGCTCAAAGCCAACAATCCATCCATCGATTGGGTCGCCAAAACCCTCACCTTCCCTCCTCTTCCACCTCCGAAACCCACCGTCGAAGAAGAGGAAGACGAAGACCACGTACCCTCCGACAAGGAACTCGTTTTTGCCGCCAAACAGAAACACCCTCGTAACCCTACCACTCGTCACTTGAAGGCCAATCAGATCTATGACAGTCACCTCTATGACTACCTTGGATCTTCCGCTGGCTTTGGCACCACCGAAGACGCCTCCCGGAAGAACGCTGTCAACCGTTGTGCAAAAATTGGTCAACGCTTCCTCACGCGGACCATCCTTCACAAGCTTTGGACTGTAGCGGCCACTTCCACCGCCACCGACCTCGCTGCTTCCGCTGGAACCATCGAGAAGAACAAAAATCCTCTGCCCGCCGAATTCGCCTCGGTGTTCTTGAAAGAGTCTGCCGACTTGCTTCCTCCTTCCCGTTCGTGCGATCACGAAATCAACCTTGACCCCGACTTCGTACCCAAAGTCGGCAAGCTTTATCCCTTATCCCCCTCGGAAAAGGAAGCCACTGAAGCTTTCTTAGAAGAAAACCTCGCCGCCGGAAAGATCCGCCCCTCGAACTCCCCGCAGGCCTCCCCTTTCTTCTTCGTCAAGAAAAAGGATGGCAAACTCCGTCCCTGCCAGGATTACCGATATGTCAACGAACATACCGTTCGCGATGCCTACCCGCTTCCCTTGATCCCCGACCTTGTCGACAAACTCAAAGACGCCAAGGTCTTTACCAAGTTCGACGTCCATTGGGGGTACAACAACGTCCACATCAAAAAGGGGCACGAATGGAAAGCCGCCTTTATTACCCATAAGGGACTTTTCAAACCCACTGTCATGTTCTTTGGCCTCACCAACTCCCCCGCAACCTTCCAGCGTTTCATGAACGATTCCTTCTGCGATATGATCGCCGAGGGATGGTTGGTAATCTACATGGATGACCTTCTTATCTTCTCACCAGATGATGAGGTCCACGAGGAACGAACCCGCCGTGTCCTTCAAAGGATGACGGAACTCGACCTTCACCTCAAACTCGACAAATGCAACTTCGGCGTCTCTGAAGTTGAATACCTTGGCATGGTCGCCCGTCCCGGCAAACTTGCCATGGACCCCGTCAAACTCTCCAGCATCGCCGATTGGCCGGAACCCAAACGTCTCCGAGATGTTCGCTCCTTCCTAGGATTTGCGAACTTCTATCGTCGGTTCATCCCCGACTTCTCCACCCTTGCTCGACCCCTAATCGATCTAACGAAGAAATCCCAAGAGTGGGTCTGGGAAACCCGTCACTCGGAAGCCTTCTCCACCCTCAAGAAGGCATTCATGTCTAACCCCGTCCTCCGCTTTCCTGACCTCACTCGACCTTTCGCCATCGCTACCGACGCTTCCAAATACGCGTCCGGAGGTATCCTCTTGCAAATCGACGAAAATGGCGAGTGGAAACCCTGCTCGTACCTCTCTCAATCCTTCGGCGCCGCCGAGCGCAACTACGACGTCTTCGACCGCGAACTCCTTGTGGTCATCCGTGCCTTGAAATCCTGGAGACACTATCTCCATGGCCACCCCTCACCCGTCACGGTCTTCACTGACCACAAAAACCTCACGTATTTCAGGCAACCCCAAAACCTGAACCGTCGCCAGGCCCGCTGGCTCCTCAACCTCACAGACTTCGATCTGCAGTTCTCCCATGTCCCCGGGAAACTCCTCTCCGGTCCGGACGCCCTCTCACGCCGCCCAGACCACGTCTTCGACGAGACGGACAACCATGACGTCACCCTACTCCCCGACAACCTCTTCAACGTCCGCCTCGTCGACACAATGATCGCGGAGAAAGTCCGTGCATCCTCCACCACTGATCCCCTCGTCCTCCAACACCTCTCAGCCCTTGAGAATGACCTTCCCGCCCGCTATCGTAACCGCTTCTCTGATTGGAGCTATGACGCCGGCATCCTCACTTTCCAAGGCCATGTGTATATCCCCCCAGACGAGGGACTCCGTCGCTCCATTGTGGCCCGCTGCCACGACTCCACCTCATCCGGTCACCCGGGTTACCTGAAGACCCGTCAACTCGTCTCTGCGGAGTTCTGGTGGCCCGGCCTCGCCCACTTCGTCCGGAAATACGTTGAAGGCTGTGCCCCTTGTCAACAAATGAAGGCAAACACGCACCCCACCGTACCTCCGCTCTCGCCAATCCCCTCGTCCTGCACTCGCCCCTTCCAGCAGGTCTCCGTCGACCTGATCACCGACCTCCCTCTCTCTGGGGGCTTTGACTCTCTCATGGTTGTGGTCGACCATGGCCTTACGAAGGGGGTAATTCTTTGCCCTACACTGAAAACGGCCGATGCCGCGAGTATTGCCAACCTTTTCTTCCACAAGGTTTACACGCGCTTCGGTCTTTACGACAAAATCATCTCCGACCGCGGACCGCAGTTCGCATCTTCCTTCGCCAAGGAGCTCGCACGCCTTATCGGCTATGACCTCACCCACTCCACCGCTTATCATCCCCAATCGGATGGTGAAACGGAACGTGTCAACCAAGAGATCGAAACCTACCTTCGGATCTTCTGTCATGACAACCCTTCGTCTTGGACCGACTTCCTCCCCATGGTGGAATTCGCGCATAATCACCGTCCCCACTCCATCACCGGCAAATCGCCATTCTTCCTCATGATGGGCTTCGAACCCCGAGCCCTACCTTCCATCATTGCCTCCACGAACCTCCCCGCAGTCGAAGAACGCCTCAAGGCGCTATCGGCAGCACGTGACGAAGCCCTCGCCGCCCACACCCTGGCCCAACAAGTGATGAAGTCCCGCTCGTCTCGCGGCTTCAAACCCTTCACCAAAGGAGACAAAGTCTGGCTCAAGGCTCGCAACCTCAAACGCACCCTTACCTCGCCCAAGTTCGCCCCCAAGCGAGAAGGACCCTTCGTTATCAAAGATGTCCTATCTCCACTCGCCTATCGCCTCCGTCTTCCCTCCATCTGGCGGATCCACCCAGTCTTCCATGCTTCGCTCTTATCGCCCTATCGCAAAAATGACGTTCATGGGAAGAACTTCCCAAAACCTCCACCGGATCTCGTCGGCAGAGAAGAGGAATACGAAATTGAGAAGATTCTCAGACACTGCGGACCCCCCAATCGCCGCTCCTTCCTGATCCGATGGAAGGGATACACCGCGGAAGAAGACTCCTGGGAACCCGAATCCAACTTGGGAAATGCCTCCGACGTCGTCCTGGCCTATAAAAAGGTCCATCGCAAGCATTTCTTCCCCCAGTCTCCTTCCTCTCACACCGTTACCGTCCGACGAATCCAAACCAAATTTGCCATGTCGTCCACCTCGTCGCCCACTCTTCTCGGTCGTCTCTCCGATGCCCCGCACCTCTCCGTCTCCGAGTCCACTGACTCCCCCGCTCCCGCGTCCCCCGTCGTCACCCGCCTTCTCGACCGCCTCATGGCCTCCGTCTCCTCCGCCTCAACTGAATCCTCGCTCACCCCGTCGCCCCCTTGTCTTCCATCCCCCGTTCAAGCTGAAGCGGGTTGGAGTTCCAACGGTGCTGAGTTCATTTGGGACTCCCACTCTCCAGCTGACTCCATTCCTCGTTCTTCGTCCCCCTATGATAGCGTAGATGTTCCCCTTACCCGGGAGTGTCTGCCTATGTGTCGCAATACCTTGTCGTGGTGTAGGGGCTTTCAACTAAACTTGTGACCCTCCTTGTTCTCTCTCTCTCTCTTATCCGTGCCTCTCCACTTCCTGATGTCTCCTACACTCTGTCTTGAGTGTCAGTTGGAACTCACACCTCAGCGCCGTCCTGCTGGAGGATCTCATGCCATGAGCTCAGACCAAAGAAGGCATTCATCATTAAGTCCTCAGTCTTGATCCACCCTCTCCGCGCGGATACTCCCATCCTTGCTCCCTTGTCTCGTATAGGCTATCCTTCGCCTCCCTGCCATCTCCTTAGCATGAGCCTTAAACTGCTTACCCTGTCGCTCATCATCCTATCCTTGTACCCTCGACTTCCCTTATCGAAACTGCGATATCTCTTGATCGCCTGCGCCGGATCCTTCGATTCCGCCACCATTGGAATCCTCTCGACGTGCTCTTTCCATCGCCGTCTTGATCATCCTGATCGCCTCATCTCTTCCCGAGATATCATCGTTTTATCCTCGTCCTCCCCGCCTTCTCGTCCTCGTTGCTTTCTAGCGCCCCTTGACGCCTTGGGATTGTCTTCGTCTGTGACTTGACCCTAGTACAGGGGCAATGTTACGATTTGCTATCATTTTATTCTTTTTGTCTTCGTTTCCCTCCATGGTCTCCTCTGACTTACTCGCTTGACTTTGGTCTACCCCCTTCCCGTGGTTATCCCTTGTCTCCCTCGTCATGGACTCTTACCTTAGCTTTCGCACTCTACGTTCCCTGCCCTTGAGTGGATACCTTAGTCCCAAGCCTTGGTCCTCTACTATAACTAGTAGTCTTGTACACTTGTCCACACCTTTAGTGGTGTACTCAATCTACCTGAGCTTACTTGACTCCTCCTGCGTCCGTTGTCGGATCTCCTCCTTCGACTCCTTCGTCTACGTTGTCGACCTTCCAGTCTTCAACCGTCCCCCGGTTAGCGACCGGAACCTTTGCTCCTTCGTCGTCTTCCGCTACAGGAAGACTCCCGGTTGTCGCGCGACCAACTGAGGCATTGTCCTCATCCTTCGTCCTTGTCCTTCGTCCTGCGTCTTTAGGTCGCACCCCCTTGCTCTTGTTCCAACGTGTGGGTGAGTCATCGCCGCTGCGGAACCTGAGAACCCTCAACCCTTCGTCCTCGCGAGTCTCGTACTCAGTCCTGAGTCCACGGTAGCCTGCTTACGCAGCAACCGTAACACTTCTCTTCTCTTTACGCGGTGATTAGTGTCGAGCCCAAAGGCATTGTTGTTGATTAGTGGTTTTGACTCTACGGTCATAACACCTTCGGATCCAGTTCTCTTTTTGCTAGCCTAAGGCGTGGGTGAGACATAGCCACCTGACAGCTAAGCCGGACCCAGTCTAGTGATTGTACACTCTCGCATAATACTGTGGAACTGATCCCAATTTACAGTCATCAACACAATTGTGAGGCTACAGTAAATGTTTCTTTGGAGATGTACAATGAATTTTATCTCAATAACTACTCTGACAAGGAATGGTATCATACAATCTCTCAGGATTATTTGTAGATTTATCTTGTCAAACATCTTTGCTTCATGCTGATAACAAAGTTGATAATCTGCGATGATCACCTTGATAATCTTTAAATCCAGATGAGATGACTGGCTATCTAGGCCACATTGTCCCCAAGTCACTTGACGGACACTCAAACGCATCTCCCACCAATGAGAGGTGTTCACCTACCGCACATAAGCTGCTGTAAGTCACGTTTCATTTCAGCTGTCTTGCAGATGTGTTCTCCAGAGGAAAACCAGTAACTGATCTCCGAGAAAAAAACTTTTTGTAGGACCCTTTTTTTATCGAAGGGCGAGCCACGAAAGAGTAACGTCATAACGGCAGCTGCTTCTGACGTCCGGCACCGGCCGTATCCTCGGAACAAGGCGCCTCCGTTGATTTCAACCTAATCTGGTTATATCCCCAGAAAGCCGATATTATGTGTAACGTCACGATGCTTGTTCAGGCCAACTTGAAGGACCGTAAAAACAGGGCCCCGTCAGTGGGCTACGCGCCAAGTCCAAGTCCCCCCATTTTCCAACATCACGCACAGATATGCCACTATCCACCAAGGCAAGCGTAGAGACTGATAGCATCAACTTGAATGATGGAAAAGAAGTTGCCATCGTCCATCTCAGCCTGAGCCCTGCAGAGCGCACTAGGCTGCTCCGCAAGATAGATTGGCACCTCCTTCCTCTGGTCTCTTTTCTATACCTTCTTTCGTTCCTGTAAGTTATCTGGGCGAACGTCACCCGTCCTGGTTCCTGATTGGTGTTCTGCTTCCAGAGATCGTTCCAATGTTGGCAAGTATCCTCCCGTATCATGTCGGGTCGCAAGCATCTTATGCTACCCTCAGGCAATGCTAAAGTCGCGGGCATGTCCACTGATTTACACCTCGTTGGACTCAGGTATAACACTGCTGCTGCCGTTTTCTTCGTGCGGATTCCTTTCCTTGCTTTCTTGAATACGACCAATGCTCCTCCAGGTTCTATACAGTCTCGCGGAAGTCCCATCGTAAGTAGAAGCAGCATATACCCACTTCGTGAAATAACCGCTCGCAGAAACATTATCCTCAAGCTCTTTCGACCATCCAGATGGAGTATGATGACAATCCTTGTCGCGCCGTCTTCCCCTTCTAACCAGTCTCGTTAATATAGTACCTCTAATCATGCTAGCATGGGGCCTGGTGATGACGCTCATGTGCCTTGTGAACACCTATCAAGGACTTCTTGTGTAAGGTTTGAATTGAAAAAGTTTGCGGCTTACTGACGATATTATCTATCCTAACACTGTAGTGCAAGGGTTTTCCTTGGTCTCACAGAAGCTGGACTGTTCCCAGGCGTTACCTACTACATTTCGCTGTGGTATCCGCGTGCAGAACGCGCAATGCGCATTGCCATATTCTTCTCTGCCGCAACCGTCGCGGGTGCTCTTGGTGGCATTCTTGCGTGAGTACTTTTTCGATTCCGTGAGACATGCTACTTACGCACTACCTGATAAGGTACGCTATTGAGAGAATGGAAGGGTATGTAATGTTTTCCAAAGCATTTCATTTGCCACCAAGCTTATTCCCATCTGGCAGGGTCGGTGGCTTCCATGGCTGGCAATGGATAGTAAGCATGCTAAGCAACCCTCGTAAAATAAGCAACGCAACATACTCACTTCAGTGGTTAGTTCTGCTTGGAAGGACTCGGTGAGTCTCCAGTCCATCGCGAAGTGAAGGCGGTCGAACTTACATACATCTCTACAGCCACAATGGTTGTGGCCTCCTGTGCATTTTTCTTCATGCATGATGTGCGCACGAAAATATCTTAGTCTTGTACGTATGCTCACTGCCTCATGTCTAGTATCCGGAGACAGCGTCGTTCTTGACTGCAAACGAAAGACACGCTATCGTTGGGTTGTTAAAGAACGACTCGCAAAATCTCGCAACGCACTATGAATTCAAATTCGTTCTGCAAGCCGTCAAGGACTATAAAACTTTTGTGCAAATCGGTATCTACATTGGGTATGTAAATCGCACTCTACCTTGTGCAGATTGTGACGTTTTGACGCACTGCTAGTTTGCTCATCCCCGTCTACGCGATCGCCCTTTTCACCCCTACCATCATTAATGAGCTAGGTTTCTCCGCTGCCAATGCCCAACTGCTCTCCGTGCCTCCTTTCATTGCGGGTTGTGTGTGCACCATTCTCGTTGGGATCTATTCCGACATCCAGAGACTCCGCGGGCCGTACGTGATCGCTGGGGCATTTGTCTCCTTGGTGGGGTATATTGTCCTATACACCCAATCGAACCCTAGTGCATCATATGCTGGTACCGTTCTCGCTGCGGTGGGTGTATTTCCAACGATTGCTGCCGACTTTGCATGGGCCGGTTCAAATGCTGGTGGTGATGTGAAGCGTGGTGTCGTGATTGCCATGGTTATTGGGTTGGGAAATCTGGGGGGGTAAGTCGCGTATTCCCGTTCAGCATGAATGTGGCCTAAGAGAACGGTAACAGGATCTGTTCGTCCTTCATTTATCTTGATCCTCCTCGATTTCACGTCGGGCATGGGACAATCATGGGTTGGCTGAGTCTCTCGTGCGTCTCCATCTAATGACTACCATTATACGTTTGTTGACGAAACCTTGTCGTCAGGATCATCCTGTCCATATTCGCAATGTGGGATTACAACAGAATCAACAAGCGGAAAGAGGCGCTGTGTCGCGAGCGTGGAATCACTGACCATCGGATGGATGAGTTTAGAGACATGGGGGACGAAAGTCCTCTGTTCAGATACTCTCTCTAGTCGCATTGATATCAAAACAGCTGAATCTTGAGGACAAAGTCTTAGGCCTCTGCATCAGTATGATCATATTCTTATTAGTTTGAAATATATATTAGAGACAGTTACTCAGTAGCTACAGTACTAGACTGATTACTAATGCTAGTGCTAGATAGTCATTGAACTTGTAATGCGAACAAACAGAGCCAAAGTCAGCCTGTTTGGAAGTCTTCACTGCACTACAATTTGTCAATTCTTCCGACCGTCACATCAACGTTCTTCGCTTGGGTAGACGAGTTTCGGTATGCATTTGTACAATTTGACGGTACAACCTCCAACGGCCGCAACGCAGGCAATCGTTGGTAACTTTTCAGGCGCACGTACACAAGAAATCATTGTTTCGCGCGGTACTCGCCTCGAGCTCTTGCGACCCGATGTCCAGACGGAAAAACTGTCCACAGTCATTGCAACCGATGTCTTTGGTTCAATACGTTCACTGGCGGCTTTCCGGCTGACAGGTAGTACCAAGGGTGAGCGCCTCGTACGTATTCACGTTTTTCGCTGCAATCTCATCTTCGTTCTCAGACTACGCCATAGTAGGGTCCGACTCCGGACGAATTATCATTTTGGACTATGACCCAAAAACGAGCAGTTTCGTCAAACTACATCAAGAAACCTTTGGAAAGTCCGGCGCGCGACGAATTGTTCCTGGTCAATATCTTGCCACCGATCCCAAAGGCCGTAGCGTTATGATTTCCGCGATGGAGAAGGCAAAGCTCGTGTATATTCTGAATAGGGACGCGGCGGCCAACTTGACAATTTCGTCGCCATTGGAAGCACACAAAAACAATGCGATTATACATCACATTGTCGGTCTTGACGTCGGGTTTGAAAACCCATTGTTTGCTGCACTGGAGGTCGACTATACGGAGTCTGATCAGGACCCAACCGGGGAAGCCTTCAATAATGCTGAAAAAGTGTGTCCTTCGATCACATCTCCACTCTCAGTCACTTAAGCGAGTTTCCATCTAGATGTTAACCTACTATGAGCTGGACCTGGGTCTCAATCATGTTGTTCGGAAGTGGAGTGAACCTACCGATCCGCGTGCAAATCTCCTCGTCCAAGTCCCTGGAGGACAAGTAGCGTCAACCGACCGATTTGATGGACCTTCTGGCGTCCTTGTTTGTTGTGAGGACCACATCATATATCGGCACATGGATAAGCCACAACACCGTGTCCCCATCCCGCGCCGAAGACATCCACTCGAGGATCCATCAAGAGGTGTCATAATCATCGCAGCCGTCATGCACAAAATGAAGGTTTGTCGCTTAATGACTTCTACATTATATCTCTCCAACTTACGTGTCGTTTAGGGCGCTTTTTTCTTCCTCCTTCAGAGCGAAGATGGCGACCTGTTCAAAGTTACGATAGACCATGAAGAAGACGAAGTCAAAGCACTCAAAATCAAGTATTTCGACACTGTACCTGTGGCTTATAGTCTCTGTATTCTTAAATCCGGTTTTCTTTTCGTCGCTTCTGAGTTTGGTAATCAGTGAGTTACGTTTGGGCTTCTATCTTCTGGACGTTGACTTATCTCCCATAGATATCTTTACCAGTTCCAAAAGTTAGGTGATGATGACAACGAACCTGAGTTCAGTTCGACTTCCTACCCTTCGTTTGGCATGGCTGATCCAACTACTCCACTGCCACATGCCCATTTTCGCCCCCACCCTCTGGATAACTTGGCGCTTGCCGACGAAGTAGAATCGTTAGACCCTATATTGGACTCGAAAGTGATGAACATTCTACCGAACTCGGATACTCCCCAAATTTTAGCGGCCTGCGGTCGGGGCGCGCGCAGTTCGTTTAGGATACTTCGCCATGGTCTTGATGTGGAGGAATCCGTTAGTTCTGAGCTACCAGGTATCCCGAATGCTGTTTGGACGACGAAACAACGGGAAGAGGGTACGTACTTAATTGCTCATGTCCATCGATTGTATTAACCTTATCCTTTTGTAGATGAGTTCGATTCGTATATCATTCTCTCATTCGTCAATGGTACACTGGTGTTGTCCATCGGCGAGACAATCGAAGAGGTGCAAGACACTGGCTTCCTTTCATCAGCGCCGACGCTCGCTGTACAACAGATTGGTGCAGATGCCCTTCTCCAAGTTCACCCTCATGGCATTCGTCATGTCTTGGCTGATCGACGTGTAAATGAGTGGCGCGTCCCTGATCGTAAGACAATTGTCGCTGCGACGACCAACAAGCGTCAAGTCGTGGTTGCACTGAGCTCTGCAGAGCTGGTCTATTTCGAACTCGACTTGGACGGCCAGCTCAACGAATACCAAGATAGAAAAGCGATGGGATCAACGATCCTGGCGCTGAGTATCGCTGAGGTTCCTGAGGGTCGTCAGCGCACGCCTTTCTTGGTGCGTCGAATGAAACTCTACCTCGCAGTTACCGTAATTCTTCCTACACACAGGCCGTTGGGTGCGAGGACCAAACCGTTCGTATCATTTCGCTGGATCCTGAAAGCACACTGGAGACGATCAGTTTACAAGCTTTGACTGCGCCACCATCTGCAATTTGCATAGCCGACATGTTAGATGCAAGTATTAACAAGACCCAGCCAACTATGTTTGTCAACATTGGCCTACAAAATGGTGTTCTTCTACGGACCGTGCTTGATCCCTTACATGGCCAACTTACTGATACGCGGACACGGTTAGTACTAGCACTAGCTCGATTTGTTTCCTTTCTGAACACTCCCGCAGTTTCTTGGGGACCCGTCCTATCAAGCTTATCCGGGTACAGATACAGAAAAATCCTGCTATCCTTGCGCTATCATCTCGGTCATGGATTAATTACACGCACCAAAACCTCATGCATTTCACCCCATTGATATACGAGAACCTTGACTATGCTTGGAGCTTTTCCGCTGAACTTAGTCCGGAAGGTTTGATAGGTATTACGGGAAGTGTTCTTCAGTGAGTGTTTGTTCCTTTCGGCCAGATCTTAGATGCAAGCAGAGATTCGGAATCCTCTTAGAGAGCGTGCTGAAAATTTGTTCAAAATACCAATTATTGCTGCTGAGACTCGTTCGTTCTGGGGATCATGATCACTAACATATATTGTCCTCATTAGCATTTTCCAGGTACCAAAGCTTGGCATGAAACTCAAGCAAGATTCTATCCCGCTGTCATACACACCTCGCAAATTCATATCTCATCCAGTGAACCGTTACCTGTATCTTATAGAAGGAGACCATCGTGTCATTGGTGAAGAGGCAATAAACAAGCGTCTACAACAACTGGTGAGTGACTCATCATCGTTTGGGGGTCATGACTTTACATTCCTCGTAGAGTGAAGCAGGCAAGATGATTGATCAGGAGATGCTTGAACTTCCTGCTGAAACTTTTGGTCGGTGCAAAGCACCCGCGGGAACATGGGCTTCGGCAATACGAATTATTGATCCAGTCGAGGCATGTCGATTCTTTTTCCGTCAACAGTCTCTTACTCAACGGGCTACAGTCGAAGACTGTTGCTTTGATTCACTTAGACAACAACGAAATGGCATTCTCTCTAGCCGTTGTTCCGTTTACCGTACGAGGAGGGGAGCTGCACCTTGTCGTTGGCACAGCGTCAGACACCCTCGTTGCGCCGCGATCATGCACGAGTGGTTTCTTGCGAACATACAGATTTCTTGAAGATGGCGCTGGTTTGGAGCTCTTGCATAAAACTGAAACGGACGATGTGCCTCTGGCAGTCATGGCTTTCCAAGGACGACTTGTGGCAGGCATAGGTAAAGCACTCCGCATCTACGAGATCGGCAAGAAAAAGCTTCTTCGCAAAGCTGAAAACAAGGTTGGTTCGCCTGCTGGAGATTGTCCTGTGGTCTGACCTGATATGTAGACATTCTCTTCCACTATTGTCACACTCAACACACAAGGTTCCAGGATTCTTGTCGGTGACATGCAAGAATCGATATCTTTCGCCGTCTATAAAGCACCGGAAAATCGACTCCTCATCTTTGCCGATGACATGCAACCACGATGGATCGTTGCGTCCACAATGGTTGATTATTATACGGTCGCAGCGAGTGACCGGTTCGGGAATATATTTGTCAATCGCCTCGACTCCAAGGTTTCAGAACAAGTGGACGATGATCCCACGGGAGCTGGCATACTACATGAGAAAGGCCAGCTTATGGGTGCTCCCCACAAGACGAAGATGATCTGCCACTTCCACGTTGGTGACCTTGTCACGGCAATACACAGGGTATCGTTGGTGGCTGGAGGGCGAGAGGTGCTCCTGTACACTGGTCTGCATGGCACGATCGGGATCCTCGTACCCTTCGTTTCAAAGGAGGATGTGGATTTCATCTCGACACTGGAACAGCACATGAGGACCGAGCAGGGCAGTCTAGTGGGACGTGACCACCTTGCATGGAGAGGGTACTATGTTCCCGTGAAGGCTGTCGTGGACGGCGACCTTTGCGAGACGTATGCACGGTTATCTGGTTCGAAGCAAAGTGCCATTGCCGGTGAGTTGGACCGGAGTGTCGGGGAGGTGTTGAAGAAGTTGGAACAGCTGAGAATCACTGCGAGTGGTTTCTGACCTGGTCGTTGGGTTTCCTGTCATTTTATCTTACATTTTGCTGTACTTTATGTTAGTGCAATGTTGATGCAATTGTGTTGTCAGCGTTCTTAGGCCGAGGCAGTAAGTAGTAGCGGCCCCCGGGAGAACAAGTTCGAGTTTCAACCTGACCTTCCACTATCAAGACTGAAATGTTTGCTACTCGATCTCGCCTCCTTCTCAACGCATCCAGGCGCGCAGCTGCACCTCAAGCACGCCTCTATGCAACGGATGCCGGACGTTCGATCGTAACCCTGAAAAACATCAAGGTATACCCGTCTCCGGATCCTCCCCTAGCGCATCACACATTCTAACTCTCCAACCAAACACAGTACACCGCAACCGCACGCGCCGAAGGCAAAGGTCGCAGCGGGGCAGTCCACTCTGACGACGAGACACCGCTCACGCTGGACCTCGCCTATCCCAAGGCGTTGGGCGGGTCGGGCGATGGCACGACGCCCGAGCAACTCTTTGCCATGGGCTACGCATGTACGTTCGCGTTCACATGTCAACGTTCGTTCGACGCCTCGCTCATCTTCGGGTTTACTTGCTCCCGCTCTCGCTCACCTGTGACGTCCTGAAACGACCGACTGAACATGTATCGTGACGCATATATGCATACGTGTAGCATGTTTCCTCGGTGCGATGCAGCTCATGGCGGGCCGTCTGGGTAAGAGCGACGCCGTCAAGGATGCCGTGATCCATACCAATGTACATCTCGGAGAGGCGGAGGGGATTGGCGGGTTTGGGATTGCGGTGGATATCAAGGTCGAGGGCGTAGAGGATGAGGAGGTTATCAAAGCTGGGCATGAGGTACGTTGGTATGGTGTACTTGGGGTGACCGAAGCATCTTAAGCAATTTCTA
>JBBPNX010000367.1:0-21927 GCA_038091155.1 Harrya chromipes | reverse complement strand
GACTAAGCATGACTAATGAGATAGCAAGAATAGCTAGCCAGTAGTGTAAAGGGTGCTTATCAGCACGTGTGAACAATGAGGTGTTATCTATGACGTAGTGTGGGAGCGATCCGGTTAATCGGGAAAGAAAGGTAACCGGTATCTAGAACGATCTGGCTAAGTCTAGGCCAGTATCTAAAAGGGGAACCCTAACCCTAATGTAGGATAAGGTTTAAGTTTTAAGGGTTAAGTTAGGTAAAAAGTTTGAAAATCGTAACATGTACCTGCAGTCATAGGGTGTCTGGCATCATGCCATGGTCCACACCTGTCCCACGTTGGTAATGGACTCAAATGGCAAGAACAACCAGAACGACATTGATGATTGGGAGAACAACAACAACAAAGCCCTTGGCGTAATGAAACTACACATTGAATACCACATACTGAGCTCCCTTGGTGTGTTCACTACCTCTAAGGAGCTTTGAGAGCTTCTCAAGTCTCAATTCAATGTACCCTTCCAGTCCTAGAGCATAGGGTATGACAGCCGATGACTTGTAAAGATAGCAAATATAGTAAGCCAATAGCATAAACAGAGATAACCTAGACCAAAGACAATGAGGGGACAATGTCGTAGCCTTGAGGATTGACATCATAGATAAGAGATCAAGGATGACCTGGGTCTGGATCATATCACATGATGGGCGGGGTTAGACTGCTTAGTCAGCAAGTACATGATCTTCTTTGGCATAAAGTATTAGTGCAAGTGCAAGTGAGACAAGTCTTGTGTTGTGAGAATGTGAAAGTAAAAGAATGTTATGTGCAATTCATAACAATATCTCCTGCCTCTACTGTCTTCACCTCTCCTGTAGTCGACCCATGCTCTCTTTCTCACTCCACTGGTGCCACCTCCTTCAGACCTCCCATATTCCCTCCTGCCCAAAATGCAATCTCCCTCACTCATCACATTGGTGACACTTCCACCATCCAAACTGTCCATAATCTGGATGGTATTGTCAATCAGCACCTGGATTGGTCAGAGAGTTTCTCCTCTGTTTCAAAGACTCTCCTCAAACAGATTGAGGAAGATGTTTGTTAAGACTGTGTTCCTCTGGAGTGAACTCCGGAAATAGGGGCTTTCTGGAGTTCATTGAGTTTGGATAGGACATTGGGTTCAGCTTATGTGCTGCCCCCTTACTAGTGTGGTGTCCTGGATTTAGGAGTGGAGTTCAAAGGAGCTTGAAGGAGTTCAAAGGACAAACAAGGGAAGTCACCAGGACCTTCAGGAGTTTGGACTTGAAGATCAAGAGGGATTTGTCTAAGTCGATTCAATAATCAAGCTGAAGTTACAAGAGGAGTAGCTATGATTTACAGTGAGCAACAAAACTGTTGCAATGTTTAACCCTAACGCGGTGCGTGAAGCGCACTACAAGCACCCATGGAAATCTCGCTTAGCATTGGGGGGACCAAACAATGTACGCTCCCTTGGCTACAAATTGGTCCCTTGGTCATGTGATTTGGCCCAGGGGTGGGTGAGATATGGCCATTTTAAACCACTTATGTCATTGCAACAGTTTTGTCGCTGATATCAAGGATATTACAAATTAGTATGAAGTGTATCCTCCTTTGGCCTTGATGACCTCCTGAACCCTTCTGGGCATACTCTCAATTAACCTCTGACACTCTTCCACCCCAATTTTATACCACTCTTCTTGAATCCTCTCCCAAAGTTCCAATACCCCCTTGGGTGGCTCAGGATACTCTGCTAGTCTTCTTTTAAGAAGAAACCATAGATATTCTATGGGATTAAGATCTGGTGACTGAGCAGGCCACACCATGACCTCAAATCCATGGTCTTGAAACCACTTCTTGGCCTTCCTACTGGTATGCTTGGGATCATTATCCTGTTGAAAAATAATGTCCTCTTTGGAAAATCCATAATCCACCAGGGTTTGTTGGAGTTCACCTCCAAAATCTGCACATAAAGATTAGCATCCATCTTACCATCAATCTTACAAGCCATTCCAACCCCTTCCAAAGTCATACAACCCCACATCATCACTGATCCTCCCCCAAACTTCACTGTATCCTGCACAATCCTATCACTGAGGCCCTCTCCTGTCTTCTTCCAAGCCCATTTCCTACCATTTGATCCAATACGGTTGATTTTGGTCTCAGCTGACCATATCACATGCTTCCAATCATCTATAGTCCAATCCTGATGGCTCAAAGCAAAATCCAACCTTTCTCTCCTATGACACTTGGACAGAAGTGGGTGTTTTTATTTCACCACAGCTTTCATACCAGCTTTTTTCAAGTGACGGCAGATAGTTTGGGAAGAGATTGGATGGTTCTTGATATCTTGAAGTGTCTTGGTGATCTGGACAGCATTTTCTGCCTTTCCAGTACCAAGAAGTCGAATAGCATGGCACATATCAGTAGGAGAAATGATAGATGGACAACCACCAAAGGCTTTGGGAAGGTTGGGACAGTGTTTGGAACGAATACAGCTGATGGTAGAGTGGTTGAAACCAGTAGAAGCAGAGATTTGATGGGTTGATTGGCCTGATTCCAAGAATGTGATGATTTGATTGATTTGATCAGTGGAGAGAGAGTTCATGATGAAAGAAGTGGTAAAAGCGATGGTGTTTGGCTGTATTTACACCATGTTGAACTATTTATGTATCACATGACCCATTGCTGACATAATATCTCATTGCAACATATAGTTTCTACATTTACATATATCAGCAACAAAACTGTTGCAATGACATAAGTGGTTTAAAATGGCTGTATCTCACCCACCCCTGGGCCAAATCACATGACCCAGGGACCGAGTTGTAGCCAAGGGAGCGTACATTGTTTGGTCCCCCCAACGCTAAGCAAGATTTCCATGGGTGCTTGTGGTGCATGAAGTGCACCACATTAAGGTTAAACATTGCAACAGTTTTGTTGCTCACAGTATATATGGTAAGCGACCACTATTAGTAATCCAGTCCAGGGCGTAGGGTATTCTCATAAGCATGATGTCATAGATAAGGAAAAGGGTTCTTAACCAATAACATAAAGAGCGGGAGTCTAGACCAAGAGGAATGAGGGGACAATGTTGTAGCCAGGAGGTAGGCTCGAGGCATGACGTCAGAGATAGGTAGAAGGTTTACCTGGGTCTAGGCTGTATCACGTGATGGGCAGGGCTAGACTGCTTAGTCAGCAAGTTACATGATCTGCTAAAGGTAATAATTAGTGCAAGCACAAGTGTGACAAGTCTTGCATTGTGTAGAAGTCGAAAAGTAAACGGAATGTTATGAACAATTCATAACAACTACCTCCTCTTTAGGACTCATATTCCAGACGAGTACCCAGATAAGAAGTTTTGGTGAGATTCTCATAAGGAGAAAATAAAGATTTGAAGTCCAAAGTGGAGAGTGTGCAGAGTTTTCTCAGGGCCGAGGGATTGGAGTTGTGGAAGGATTTAACTAAATCGGGAGAATTCTGAACATTCTTGACTGGTTCCCACGTTCTATCAGTTTCGTCCCATCCAAGCCAGTGGACAAGGTATTCTAACTGACCTCCTTTCATCCTTGAGGCCACTATTTTCTCAACTTCATACTCTTCGTATCTATCCTCAGTGGTGGTGATTGCATCTGGACAAACAGGTTTCTGTCCAGGAAGTATTGCTTGATATAATTTCACACATGATATATTGACCATGGCAATCAAAGAGTAACCATATTGGGAACTATGCGAAGGATCTCATATGTGTTATGTTTTTCTTTTTCTTTCACTTTGTTTTTGTCTCTCATCTCCACTCAGACTATGTCTTCATTGCCGCATAGGCTGTCAGGGTCTCACTTATGCCATTGCCCTTGACCCATTCTAATTCCATTGCATTCCACAGACATTATATGTTAATAATCTTGCTCTTGTCATATGCTGTGCCCATCGCACGATTACTCATAGCTTTGTCATCTCTTTGTCATTCCTGCTTACTCTGTAGCTGCACATAGCAGTGCTTGTGAGTCATGATGAGTCAATTCCCCTTTATATCCAGATGACTCCGCTGCCTGCCCTAAAGGGGCCTTTATGTATGTAAACCTAGATGCCTGCTCATGTAACCTCAGTCTTGATCCACTCAATCTACCTGAGCTTACTTGACTCCACCTGTGCCCATTGTCGGATCTCCTCCTTCGACACCCCTTGTCTACGCTGTTGACCTTCCAAGTCTTCGACCATCTCTCAGTTAGCAACTGAAACCCTTGCTCCTTTGTTGTCTTCCACAACAGGAAGACTCCCAGTCGTCATGCGACCAACCAACACACCGTCATCACTCTTCGGAGGTTATTTCCTCATCCCTGATCTCGTGTCTTTAGGTCACACCCCCTGCTCTTGTTCCAACATGTGGGTGAGTTATCGCTACTGCAGAACCTGAGAACCCTCAACCCTTCATCCTCGCAAGTCTTGTACTCAGTCCTGAGTCCACGGTAGCCTGCTTACACAGCAACCATAACAATATGGTCCAATCCACTTCTGTGTGAGCTTCTTTGCTGTATATGGTAAAGTGAGGTTGTCTGTGGAAGGCCAAACTTATTGTCCTTCCAAATACTCCGGTGCATCAATGTTTGTCCGCTTGCTCCTTCATTTTAATAGATGACACATCAAGTGCCTGTTTAATCTCAGCATGGGACTTGGCACATTCATCAACAAATCCTCCAGCTACACTAGACGAGGAAGCCTCGAATCCAAGATGTGGGAGGTACTTCCTAGTTACAACAAAAGGAATGCTGCCAGTAGCTGTGGTGAGAGAATTGTTGCTGGAATTGCACTAACTTCAACCAGTCAACTCACATGTCCTGCTTCTTCATACAAAAGGCATGGAGATACTGTGTGAGATCTCTGTTTATGCACTCTGTCTGCCCATCCATTTGTGGGTGATAAGCTGTGGATATTTTCTGGGAAATTTCCAAAACTCCGCATAAGTCCATGGTAAAGTCCAAAATGAATTGTGGGCCTCTATTGGAAACTATAGTAGAGGGGAGTCTGTGGATACACCATATGTGGTCTCAAAATAGTCTAGCTAATTCCAACAATGAAATTGTTTTGGTACAAGGAATGTAAACGACTTCTTTACTAAATTGGTCGATGATTACGCAAATGGAGTTAAAAGAACATGATTCGGGCAAGCCTGTGATGCAGTCTACCGAAATGTCTTCCCATGGTTTATTAGACATGGGTAAAGGAATGAGTTTTCCTGCTGGTGCTTTGGTAGGACCCTTGGTGAGGGTGTACATGTGGCAGTGGTTAACATAATTAATAATGTCTTTGGTATAGCCAGGCCAGAAGTAGCATCTATTAATAAGATGATGCGTTTTCTTGTGTCCAGGGTGGCCGGCTACAGCCGAGTCATGGCATAAAGATAAGAGTTCGGTATGTAAAGAAGATAGAATGAAGATTTTGTTTGCTCCATTAAGGAACACTTCTTCATTTGGATCACACCGGCAATGTTCAATAATGTCCTAGGAATGTTCCCTGGAATAATTATGTATACTATCTAAAATGTCTAGAGATAAAAGAAGGGCATTGACAAAGAGTGATGATGGGAGTACTGTTATGTTCTAGTTGTGATCATTAATGGCGTCCCCATGGTCAGGGTGTCATGAGAGAGCATTGGCTCTGCCGTTACTCACACCAGGTTTGTAAACAATTTTGAAATTGAACTCCTGAAGTGTTACGGACTTTCCTATAGACGATTGGCTAACAGCGATGCCTCTTGAAGGCGACGGCAATGGCACGTTTTCTTTTTCTTTTACTCCTTACGATACTCCTTTACGCAACGGCTTCCCCATCTTAGACTCTTACTTTATGTGGCCCAACGTAGACCACTCGATACCTTCTTCGATGACGGGTGGCTGGTTCGAGAGCAATCCCGATCAGTGGCTCTGATTCTAGAAGCGGCTCTCCGCTTCTCTTTATGGGTACCGCGGATTCCTTCCTTCCGCTCCACGGATCTCTACTTTACCCTTACGTATGTTTCCCCTTTTGTAGGCGGCTCTCCACTTTCCTCTTTTGGATAACTCCTTCGGGACATCCTGTATTTGTAGTGCAGTCTTCCGCATGGACTCCCGCTTCTCCTTCTGGATGCTTTCCATATCCAGATAGATTCCTTTTATATCCACGTCTCTTTACGTATATAAGGCGCTTCTCGCCTTCCTATGTTCCTTAGCTAGTTCTGCACAATCCAGTGTACTTCTAAGACTCCACTCGGTGTGAGACTTCTCCCTAACGGTCGAAGACCCTCAGCATCGCGGATCAAGGCCCCCTTCCTAACGGACGTCGCTGCCTTCGGATCCAGTTCTCGATTCCTAGCTCGAAGGCGTGGGTGAGTCATCACCACCTAAGAGTTAGCTGGTACAGAGTCTAGTGATTGTATGCTCTCGTGTAACATGAAGAAGCATGTGCTAGCGTGCTTGCCAACTGGAAAGATCCTGCAGCTTCTTCCAGAACTCTAGGTTCTTGTGGTCCGTCCAAATTTCAAACTCCAATTGTCCAATAAGATAGTGTCTCCACTCCTTAAGGGCGTGGATGACAGCTAAAACTTCTTTATTGTAAATGGGATAATTCCGGCTCAGTGGAGTCAAAAAAGTGACTAATAAAAGCACAAGGGTGCCAGTGTCCATCATTAGATTTAATAGAAAGAACACCACCAATGGCAATGTCCGAAGCGTCGGTCTCAATTCTCATGGGCTTATTTTGGTAAGAGAATTCCAAAAGAGGAGCACTCGTAAACTTCCTTTTTAAGTTATTCATTGCCCTTTCATGATGTTCTTCCCATATCTAGGGGGTGTCTTTATTGGTAAGGTCGTTCAACGGCCTAGCAATGTCAGCAAATCCTTGAATGAAACACTGATAATAGTTACAAAGTCTGAGAAAACCTTGGAGCTGCTTGAGCTTCTTTGGCTGGGGCCATTGGAGGATTCCATTGACCATTCCTTTTTGCATTTCTACCCCCTCTTTAGATACAACCATCCCAAGAAAGTCAACCTTCTCCTGAGAAAAGAAGCACTTCTCAGGTATAATAAATAGGTCATTCTCACACAAGCACTTCAGAACTTCCTTTATAATAGCCTCGTGTTCCACCTTCAACTTCTTTTTTGTACAGATCATGAAGTTGTCAATGTACATAATAACAATGTCCCACATATCATTAAATAAATTGTTCATCATCTGTTGGAAGAGGGAAGAGGAGTTATACATCCTGAAATACATTGTTATGCTAAGCATAGTGTTAGACTGATTCTTATGGACAGTGATGCTTATCTTCAAAGATAGGGGTGTTCGACTTGAAGATAGGAGGTTTGACTCGAAAGCTGTGCAGGGCTACTCCTGGTGACATGGTCCATTTGGCAAGTTTCTGAGGTGATAGGGATGTGGTCTAGGGACATCTAAAGATCCCTGGGGGGTCAGGTTGTCATTTAGAAGGAGGTTACGAAGATAGGGGTGTTCGACTCGAAGATAGGAGGTTTGCCTCAGGAACTATAGAGAATGACGAGGAGTCAGAGCGTCTGCTCAAAGAGTAGATCTAGAAAGGGAGATTGGGATCTCAGGAGAAGTCTGAAGATAGGGATGGAGTCCCATCTATCCATACAAGGTAAATGGAAGAGTGGTGGGATGAAAAAGGTAAAAGTATAATGGTTGGCATATATGGAACACAGTGTTCTGATTACATATTGGGAAGTGAATCTAGTCCATTGTATATGTCCACCTGTTGTACGCAGAAGGGGAATGAGGGGTCCCATAAGGTCCATATGAGAATAGTGGCCCAGGGAGTTCTAAAGGGACAATGTCAGCGAGGTAGTGATGAGCAAGGCTTGGGCTCAAGCCCTGAGCCTGGCCTGACCTGACCTCTAAAGCCCGAGCCCAACCCGACCCTCTCTAGAGGCTCCATTGGGCTCTGGGCTCGGGCTTCCATTTTGGTTGACCTTGGGCCCTGGGCCAAGCCCAGGCTTGCAACTATACAGTTTATAGGAGCCACCAGACCCACGGTCATTTCTGTATTTAGTATTTTGTTTGTTCTTCACCCGACTCATCCCCATATAGTACGTACTCGGCATGGAAAATGAAGAGTCTCAACCAAAGCAGACTGGGGTGCTGTCGGCTAAACCACGTGACCAAGATAACGCAGCCACATCAGAGCTTCGTTTCCACCAACATGTCCAACGTACGGCAAGCTCTTCGAGCGACTCCATTGGCCTTGTGTACCCTCCAGACAACAATCCATCACCTCCGTCTGAGCCATTACCTCACCGTAAATGCAAGAACGGCGCTAACCACCACACCGGTTGTACTATTCAAGACTCCAGCGATGAAGATGAGGCTTCACTGGCAAAACCTTCAAAGCCCCCCAAGTGTAAGTACATCCGTGGATCCAAGTCACTAATGCACTCATGGTTGTTTGTATCACTAACTCTATTTGCAGGCTATAAAAGACCACGCCAGAACAACATGATGGGTGTTATGCTCAGCAGGGCGTCAGGGGTCTTGAGGCTCGAGAAAGTCAGGAAGTTCTCTGATCGCGGTTCAAGTATACTGAAAGTTGTAGCTATGGTCGAATGGGATTAGCTCGAACTCGAGAAAACGAGTATTGACAGAGATATGAGCAAAACCTGAATGAACTAGAATTCCCGATTTGGTAATCAAAACGAACCAGAGGTTTTGGATGGAGTCTAACGTCTGAGGACTCGAACAGGGAGTCTGTTCGGAGGAAGGGCAAAGTAACCACGCTGGTATTGCGTAGAACTAGCTGAGGAACTACTGTACATGTGCTGTGTCTTTATACTGGGGACGATAGGGGGCATGAGTCATACGAGAGGATGACGAGGAGTCAGAGCGTCCATTTGGAAAGTGGATCTAAAAGGTGAGATAGAGATCTCAGGAGAAGTCTGAAGATAGGGACAGAGCCCCACTAAGCGTACAAGGTAATCGGGAGAGCGAAGAGACAGAAATAGAAAGAGTCTTAAAGGGTAACATATAAGGAACACAGTGTTCCAATTACAGATTGGGGAATGGATCTAGTCCGTCGGGTATGTCCACCCGTTATACACAGAAGGGGAGTGGGGAGTTCCGTAGGGTCCGTATGAGAATAGGGGTCCGGGGAGTTCCAAAGGGACGATATCGTCGAGGTAGACAAAGGCTGAGTAGAGACTCGAGTCAGAAGAGTGGAAATTTGTAACAATGGGACTCGGATCTGGCACTCAAACAACTGATGGTGAGTCCTAATGGCATGACTCTTTGTGTTCGCTGCTAACTGAGTGATACCATCGTGCCAAATAGCCCTGATGTCTACATTACCCCAAGAAATAGTTGACGCAGATGGGATCCTCAAAGATGTCAAAGTCCTTGGCATCAGTGAGGCTATGGCTCGTGAAAACCACATGCATGACATTGACAAGTTTTTCGTGCCTGTTTACCTTGAAAATGGCAAGAAACTGCGCAAATGCAAAAAATACTCGTACATTGTTTTAGTTCAATAACTATATGTCGACGTAACAAGAATGTATTTGTAGGACCTGCTCTCATGTTGTAGTGCTGGTCTCCGACGTGTCCACCTTACGGCGCCATTTGGAGCATCATCGGGCTAAGTACCTGGCATGGGCAAACGTCAACAGTTTCACATCAATGCTTCCCAAGGACTGTAAGGAGCAGAAAGAACATGCTTCCAGCACTCAGAAGCAGTGTTGGCTTGATGCACATCTGCAGCCCATCGTCGCCAAAGAGGTCGTTCCCCCATGCAACGATGAACTATTTCGCGAGACTCTGATCAAGTGGATTATCGATACGGACCTGCTATTATCTATTCTTGAACGTCTGTCATTCCACAATGTGATCAATGTTGCCCCACGTGCAACGAAAGGCACTGCAAAAATTCCCAACTGGAAAGCAGCATGGGGAGTGGTCATCGAGATGTTCAAGTCTCAAATGCGAAGTTTACGAAGTCGATTACTTGTGCATATTGCAATACTACAACAATACACATGCAATTAACTTAAATACTTTATTAGAGTGACGCAGTAAAGGGATGGATCAACTTGACGTGTAATGCTTGGCAAGCTTCGAACGTCAATGCTTATTTTGTAGTGACGGGA
This sequence comes from Harrya chromipes, assembly GCA_038091155.1. NCBI lineage: Eukaryota > Fungi > Basidiomycota > Agaricomycetes > Boletales > Boletaceae > Harrya > Harrya chromipes. The sequence goes on along the minus strand of JBBPNX010000367.1, from coordinate 11,812 downwards.
TCTTGGATTGAAGAGAGAGTGCCTGGAGTTTGGGACATATATATGACACTTCTTGGGTTCACACAGCTTAACAGCGCACACAATGGTGTTTGTCTCGCTATAAGGTTGTTGCACAATTAGGTATACAAAACAAGGTTCGTGCTTGCATTCATAACTTCAGTTAATTCTCAATGATGCCACTTACAGATTGGACATGTGACATGTGATAATGCCACGAACATGGATACGATGATGGTGGAGTTTGCGTGGCTTATCGAACATGAAACTGGGAAGCACTTTAATGCGAAGCAACTTCGTGTTTGGTACATTGTCTACTTGTGTTAACATTGACACTTATGCTAATGCAGTCTTGTAGGTGCTTGGCACATGTTGTTAACTTGGCCACCCCAGCTTTGCTCAGTGCACACAGCAAGTCGTATGCTTATGATCCAAAAGACCCTGATCAAGATCTTATTGCTAAGCAAGGCCTGGACTTGGTCCTGGACTTGGAAAAGCAGAGAGATGAAGTTGGCGTAATTTGAACAATTGTCGTAAAAGAGCAGTCATCAGCAAAACGGAAGCGGCTCTTTCGGACAATCCAAATGCAAGAGAAACCTGGTCACCCTCCTTGAAAGCAGCCTCTGCAACTGCTACTCGACATGCCTGTCCATTGGTCATCCACCTTTTTGATGCTTGAACATGCCCAAACTCTGAAAGCTGACATCAATACATTTGTTCATGAACTGGCAGCAGCTGAACGTGATCGCGATCGATGCCAAAAACTGATGAATTTGCAGTTGACTGATGAGGAGTGGGCACGGGTTGACGTTCTACTTGCACTTTTGTGCAAAGCTGAAGAAGCTCAGCAAGCCTTCTCCTCCGACTGTGGCCCTGCAATCCATCTCGCACTTCCAGCCCTTGAGGCATTGTATAAAGCCTGGAATTCACGAAGCACAAAATCTGACTACTTGGATTTCTGGGATGGACTTGAAGCCGGCATTGCAAAAATCATGGAATATTATAGGCATAGTTCAGATTCAGATGTATATATCATGACGATGTGTACGTGACCCAGCATCCTTTGTTGACCTTGGATGCTAATTCATACTATTGTTAAGTGTTGGACCCGGTTCAAAAAGCAAACCATATTTGGCGCTATTGGGGAAATGAGTTATATGAAAAGGCTATAAAACATGCTGAGACCCTGGTATGTACTCACCTGAAACTGATTGAGTAGATCATCGCTAACTTTAAAGCACAATGACTTAGTACAAAGAGCAATATCTCGAGTTGAAAGGCAGTACAAAAGCAGTAGAGAAATCAAAGTTGGCTGCTGCTAAGAGTTTGTCAGTATACGGTAAGCTTGGAAGACTTATGCCTGTGCTCTCTGATGATGAAGACGATGACACCGGCAACATGCGGCAGGATAATGTAGCCATGCAGACTGGATCAGTAGATGCTCAGCAGCCATGGCTCGAAGACTTTCATGGATACCTCCAGTCCAAAGACCACCTCCCAGCAAATACGTCAATCATTCAATGGTGGGGTCTCAATGCCGACAGATATCCAGTCTGGGCTTCACTCACCAGCAACTACCTGTCTGTCATGGCGACATCAGTTTCAAGCGAGCATGCCTTTTCTTCTGCCAGTATTACTATTAACAAGCGCCACAATCGCCTCAAGCCCGATATTGTTGAAGCACTTCAATGTGTCAAGTGTTTGATACGGTGTGACTTGCTTTTCGTAGTGATCCTTCAGTTGTGGCAGAGTCATCAGAGTTCAACAACAGTGTGTCTGCAGACTTGGAGGATACACTAGTACTGGCGAGGAATGAAGAAAGGGGGGATATTGTTATGTTAGACTTGGACTCAGACTTGGAGATGCCAGGACTCAGAGTTGCAACAGATGAGGTTGATGATGACGACATTGTTGTGTTATGACTAGCAGCTAGTAGTACTACTACTTCAAATTGTTAATGATCTTGATAGTATATACAAGGTTACATGCTAGTAGCTACAGTATACAGGCCTGGGCTCAGGCCCAAGCCTGACCTGAGCCCTCAGTAAGGGCTCGGGCCCATGGTTTGAGTGGGCCTGAGCCCTGGAAGACCTGGCCTTACCCAGGGCTTTGAGCCCAACCTGGGCCCTGCACATCACTACATCAAGGTAAACAAATGCTGAGTAGAGGCTTGAGTCGGAGGCATGGAAATTTGTAACATACATGCCCATGGGTTCATACACTCCAAATGGCATAATGAACGCACCTTTCCACTCTTCACCTTCTTTCAGATATACGTTATTATAACCCCAACATAAGTCGAGGGTTGTAAATAGATCGGCACCTTTAAGACACTCGACCAATAAAGAAATGAGAGGAAGAGGGTACACATTCTTAACGGTACCTTCGTTTGTTTAGATAATGATAGTCCATGACAAGATGCTTCTTGCCATCTTTTTTAGGAATAAAGAATACGGGAGCTGTTTGAGGGGACTTATATGGTTGTATGTACCCCTTCTTTAGCTCTTTGTCTACAAAGTGCTTTACCTCCTCTAGTTCCATCTCAGACAGAGGGATGATCCAATCCTTGTGGGGTTCAAAATCTTCCTTTAGTTCTATCCCATGGTCCCATGGCTCTCGCTCAAGGAGCCGCATAGACTCGACTTCAGAGAAAATGTCCAAGAAATCATGATAAACTTCAGGTACTTTAGCCACAATCTCAGATCATGTTTTTCTAAGAGAAGGTTTGAAGTACAAAGGGTCCCCCTGAGAAGAAAGAAGACAAGAAGACCCTAGTAATTTACAACCATCTATACAATGTCCGGGTTGTGCTGAGCTAGCCAATCATAGCTAATAAACAATGCATGTGAACCCAAAGAAGCCACAGAAGCATCCACATGTTTGTAATGTCCATCAACCCCAATAATAATAGACACCATGTGGGAAATGTTTCATAATGCTCCTGTAGAGCCATCGGTATTAAACAATGGAAGTGAACGTTCTAATGGAGTTAACTTAATATTATGAGAAGAAACATAATTGGAATCTATGTATGTATATGTAGCCCCACTGTCCAAGACAGTCTTGACTGACATAACATGCCAGTCTTTCTCATTCTCGTACAATATACGTGTCTCAATGGTAAATTGGCCACCATATGACAATGTGCTGTGGTTGGTTTGTATTTTATGACGGGTTTTATAGATGCGACACTTATGCAAGTCCATTACCAGAAAATTAAGCACACATTGTTTTTGTTCCTGTGCCATTCTCAGATCTTCAAGCTCACAGTTGACCCAAGTTGCTCTGGGGGAATGAACAATCTTTCCATTTTCTACGTGAGAGGATAAAGGTACAAGGGTAGAAATAGGAGACATAGGAGGTAATAGATTTGCTCATTACAACAATTAGGATGAGTAAAAGAAATAGAGTTTGAACCTGCTGCTACCCTCTTTTTGTTACAAACGTACTTTTTCCATTGACATTCAGTCCTTATGATCACTTCTATTCTTAACAACTTTCATTGCTCTCAAACTTCATGTCTTTCAAGTCACGTGACATGCTGACTAAGCAGGTCTAGACTCTTATCTCTTATCTATGACGTCATACCTCATGCCAAACACATGTTCCCTTATCATCCAATAGCGTATGTCTCTCTTATCTTTGCTTACTCATACTTCCCTATCGGCCAATGGCCTTATTCCCTCTTATCTCTTACATAGCCTTATGCACAAATAATTACAAACACCTGTATAGTATATATAGAATGAATACATCACTCAAGGAACTTCAGTAAAGTTCTCTTGTGTTTTCCCCTTCATTGTTACCTGGGACAAGCAGCTTGGATCTTTTCTCATTGTTACCATTCACTCCCCTTCACAGCAATTCTAGATCCCTGGTGGGTTTAGGGTTGTTTCACTTTTCAGCAATAGGTGTATTTAATTTAAAGAAACCTTTGAAGCTGGTGTTACGATTTTCAAAGACTTTAACCTAACCTAACCCCTGACCCTAACTTATGGTTCCCTTTATAGATACTGGTCTAGATTCTCTTTGGCCAGATCATTCCAGACCCGGTTACTTCAGCTTCCACATTTACCGGTTTGCTCCCACACTACATCATACTTCTAATAAGCTCCCTTTACACCATTGGCTACTATTATTGTTATCTCACATGCATTCACCTCATGGACGATTAGTCATCACTGTAGCCATAGTATATAAACCCTCATGTATTGTAGTCTTTCCCTCAGTCGTATTCATTTGGATTCACGGTGAAAGCCTGGTCTAACTGACTACAAAGTCCTCTTCTCATAACCTCTTCTCATATCTTGTGTGCGGGTCTTAATGTGATCCCCGAAACGGTCCGCGTTTGAGTGGTTTCTTACAGCTGGTTGTTGTTTCGTTTCATTTGCAAAATGATCTTGCCAATAAACCTCTGCTTCTGGTCCCATGTATGAAATCTAAGCCTACTGTGCGGAAGGCAGCACATATTGGTATGGCTGTTTCCACTGTGAAACTGGAGGGGCACCGTTCCATGCCTCCGGTGCATACCCCATTTGGACATCGGAGGGGTTGCTGTTTGCTTCTGGGTTCTCTTCCCAGAGATAGTAACCATGCACAGTAGGACACGATCCACTAGGTCCATTTTGGGGATGGACATTCCCTAGCCTGGTGACTAGGCTTTTCACAGTTGTAACAATTCAAAGGAAACAGTGCCTGTGCAGCACCAATCTCCATGGGAGCCCCATGACCCAGTTGGGTGCTGTAAGGCATGAACCTCTGCGCTTGTTGAGCCGGTGGTGGTCCAGTGGAGGGGTGGTAATACCACTGTCGAGATAGTGGAGAGGGAGCAGCAGATTGTCTTGTTGGAGCTCCTCGCTCCATAGCAATCCTTTCCAGATTTCGCCCAATTGTCCTAAGGTTTTCGACCAAGGGGTCAAATTCCTCATCCTCTTTGACAAAGGTGCAGTATTGGTAGTAGGTCTTGTAGTCTACCACCTTAATGAGGAGAACCATTGCATGATGGTCTGCAATATTGGCTTGTTTTTTGGCCATGATGAACTTCTGTAAAAAGACGTCAATGAGATCACCACCTTGCTTCATTTTTTTGATCTTCTCAAGCACCTCATGCTCAAGATCTTCAATTTGGAACAGAAGTTTTATTTTGACTTGTAGTCCGTCCCAAGTGCGCCACATATCATCTCCCCATTTCTCTTTTGCCACAGACATCTTTAAAGTCATTCTGTTTTTCTAGGAACAACTCCATTAGGATTTGGGCACCACCTGCAGCAGCACCCTCAAACTTTGACAAGATTGCAATAGTGCGAATCTTCTTATTCTTCCATTTTTGGCACTCAGTCTCGAGCACCACTTTTGTCCACCACAATCACCATTTTTTCCTATCACTGTCCTATTTGCTGGGATTGGCGATCTGTTTGATGACATTTGTTGTGCTGTTGTTGTCAGCTTTGAGTTCGTGTGCTAAATGGAACACATCCAATTTGTCAATGAGTTCATCAACCCAAGAAAGAGAAGACATTTTATTTTCCCTACTGATTGAACTGGGTCAACCTCTGGGGAATCAACATCTTGGTGCTTGGAGGGTGGAAAGGGGGTGAAGTTTCAAGAACTGGAAGATGTCTTGGTAGCCAAATGGAGGGAGGGTGCGGTAAGGTCAGAAAAGGGTTTTGATGTGAACTTTCCGTATGCAGCGATGGGGTGTGAGGAGAAGCGCTATTTCTGCTTCTTCTTCTTTAACAACTCTTTGGTGACATGACTCGGAGCAGTCTCACTGGTCCCGGTTTTGTCAATGTGTGACAGAAGTAATGGTAACAGAGAAATGCAGAGCACCTGAAGGTTCGCTCAACACTAAGTATAGTAAAAGGCTAAGTACAACAAAGGACCCCTTCACCTAGGCTGTGTTTGATGCTCTACCTCGCTGATCACTCAACGGACTACCAGTGTTTGGAATAAGCTCAATACCCCCATTGGCATACAGGTGGTCTGCTCTTCACGATCTAGGCACGACCCTAGTGTGGCTATCACCGAACAATGTCAGGACTTCGAAAACTACTTGTACATAAAAGACTTCCCTTCTTAGAGAATTTCTCTAAAGGCATTGAGGGGATTGTGAACTGAATACATGAAAGCACATGCGGGCTTCACTTATCCCTGTGATCCAGGGAGTGTATGCAAGTCATATTCAAGTGTTATGACCTTATAGTCAAAGCACAATCACAACAACCACTCGGGGATCACACTAAGACCCACGCACACATATATGAGGAGGGATGAGAGAAGAGGGGAGTTAGTCCTTGACTGATGGCTGGAATAACCCAAGAACCAAATGAATATGACTGGGGAAACAACTGTAGGTACAGGCAGGTACTTATACTATTGGGCTATCTATGACTAAGCATGACTAATGAGATAGCAAGAATAACCATCCAATGGCGTAAAGGGTGCTTATCAGCATGTGTAGAAGGCATGTCTTATCTATGACATATCATATGAATGATCCAGTTAATTGGAAATAGAAAGTAACCAGTATCTAGAACGATCTGGCTAAGTCTAGGCCACTATCTATAAATGGAACCCTAACCCTAATGAGGATAAGGATAATTCCAGCTTCAGGCAACATGCCTGCTCAGTATAAGGACTGCCTCTATAGCAGAGCCTATGATTACTGGAAGCTGATGAAAGACAAGTTCATAAACCATGGCATAGCTGGCCAATTCCTAGCGTTCTCAAAGATCCTCCGGAATCACATCTCAGAGAGAAACACTGTAGATGATATCAATAGGATGATTGAGTACTTCGATCAGATGGAATCCACTGGTGGAGGGCTCTCCAACTCCCACAAAGCAATGATCATCCTGCACCAGCTGCCAGAAGCCTTTGACCCTCTCTAATCTATACTTATCCATACTGTTAGAGTCATGCAACTCCAAGTGTAACTCCAGAACTCCAGAGTTAAGTTTGATCAGAAGGACATCGGCTTCACCATATGTGGTGCACCCTTGTCAAAGTCTTGTCCCGGATTTTAGAGACGAAGGTCAGAGGGTCGGAGATATGAATTAACACTTAGAAAGTGAAGTCGAGCGGATGGTAAGACCGTCAAGGTCTTTAAAGGAGATCGGATGGAGTAGCAGATAAAACTAATATTCAGACTAAAGGGTACAAAGGTTGGAGTACTACGGTTTATATACTTGGAGGGAAAATGGAGATTAGTAATGGAGTAAGAGAGATTAGTAACGGAGTAAGAGAGATTGGTAAGAGACTGAGTAAGACGGAAAGCATATAACCAGAGTGGAGTCGGGTATGCACGAAGACTGGAGCTGTGCTGTTAAGTGAGACACAGGTTACAGGAGTATTCTACAATGCGAGACCAGTACGAAAAGAGATAGAATGAAATGGACGAACGGGGGAAGGTCTAAGTATCGAAGTCCGGAGATCAAGACTTGTGTTTGGAGCGAGATCATCTCAGAGTTGTGAAGGAGTTGGTCCGGAGATCTTGGAGTTGGACTTGTGCGAAATATGGGATATGACACATATCCTTGACCTTCCTGACTTCATTGTTCAAGCCATCACTGCCTCTATACTTTGTGAGGCTGACGTGGGCTCAGGCAAACACCTCCCTACATTGCAGTCACAAATCTCTGAGACCCATGCTCCTCATGTACCCCCTCACTCTGCCAATCACACCAAAGTTATCCAGAATGGTCCTCCACAATCCAATTAGTGGAAGAAACCAAGGCCTAACAAACCTCAAGACCAACCTGGATCAAAACCCTCTGGTGGGAATAACCACTCCCAGAGGAGACAGAACAAAGATGATGAACAGAGGAAAGGTTACAACCAGAGATGTTGCAACAAAGGTAATGGCAAGGCAAACAAAGCTATTGCTTCAACCTGTGTCACTGAATAGGAACCAGATCCATATTATGGACAAGTCGAAGAAGATTTCCACATTTCTTCCCTAGGTCCTCAGACCCACTCACCTGCTGACTACCTTATGGAAACATTGGCAGAGATGCAGGAATACCACTTCGACTCAGACCATGTTTGATGGATGGGATGACTCCCATATGGATATTGCTCTGGAAGCTGGACCGTCTTCTCATCCCTTTCGAAACTGCAGTAGCTCCTTCTCTGTCTGAGCTGACTGCAAGACTCTTACCTGATGGAAGAAAGAAGAAGAAGGAAAAGAAGAAGAAGATAACTATTATGGTTGGTGGTTAAGCTATAGGACCTTCTTTACCTGGCACTTCTGTTGGAGATCTGTTGCCTACTGGACAGATTCAGTCTTATCTTGACTCATATGATCCTATTAGCTTCTCTAGCTTGAGGAACGGTGTTAACACCATGACTTGCAGAGATGAGCCTATTGCTCACACCATTGTATTCCCAAATGAGAATCATATCTTTACTTTGGGCCTGTATATTGTTGGAGATACTGAGGACTCAACCCATGACCACTGGATGATAGATAGTGGTTGTACCAACCACATCTCTCCCTATCTTGACAACTTCGCTCACCTTGATAGAGGAACTAGAAGCACTTCAGTTGTTAATTATTCTACAGTTGCCATACATAGACCTGGCAAAGTTGTGCTACATCCTGATGGCTCTGATCCCATCATCCTCAATCACGTGTGGTATGCTCCTCATGCTGCACACAGAATTGTTATCTATCCCAACTCTTGCCTCTCCAGGCTACAAGACTTGGATAACAGATGGTGTAACCATCATCCAGGACAACGACGGCTCTCTGGTCATCCAGGCCACTGCCTCATTTCCAAAGAACAATTTACACTGGCTCTGGTCTACTCCAATTGCTCCAGGTATTATTGTATTGCTGATATCAAACACCTTTTAGGAATTGTGGCACCAGCACATGGGACACCCATCCAAGAATGCGCTTTGACATCTCTTTCATCATTCTGTTAGTTCTTCCAACCTTACTCTGCCTATTACCTCTCCTCCTTGCAAGGGATGTGTGGAAGGCAAGATGCCTGATCAGTCTTATACATCATCAGACACATGTGCTGCTTGCCCCCTTCAGTTACTGTATACTGACTTAATGGGACCTTTTCCCAAAGAGTCACGCCTTTGGAAAAGTTACATCCTCACTTTAATCAACGACTTCTCTGGCTATGCTTTGCTTTCCTTCTTACAAGAGAAATCCCAGGCATGCGCTTCTCTTGTTGCAATGTTCACTTTATTCAAAATGCAGACTGGTTCTGTTGTTACCTCTGTACATTCAGATCATGGAGGGGAATTCCTAGGTAGGGACACACAAGTGTTCTTCACATCCAAGGGTATTCATCACGAAACCTCTGTCCTCCACACACCTCAATAGAATGGACGCACAGAGAGGTTTAATCGCACACTCATGGAGAAAGCCAGATCCATTTGCCACCAGGCCTGTTTACCTGAAGTATTCTGGCAGGATGCTGCTGAAGCCTCACTTCACATCTATAACAGACAGCCTATGTGACGTCATGATTGGAAGACTCCCATCAAGATATTCTCTGAGAAGACACCTGATGTATCCTACTTCCATGTTTTTGGTTGCAGTGCTTTCATTTTCATTCCATAGGAGATGCGAGAGTCTAAACTCTCTACCAAGGCTGAAAAGATGACCTTCATTGGTTACAAGACCAACACCAAGGGTTAGAGATTCTTGTCACAAGCCAGACATTGTTTCTTTATCTCCACCAATGCCACTTTCAACAAGACACATTTCCTGTCATGTTCCAGAAAGTCTAGGAGCAAACCTACCCAGATTACCAAAGATCCTACAGACAACCTACCTAAAGACAAGTTGGATGATAGGAGAAAGGCCACTCCACCTCCAAATACTGTTTTTATCACCACCAGATCATGTCCTCTACAGTGTTCTCTGCCTCATTCTCTACCAAGAACACCAAGATTGCTCACTCCATTGCATAGCTCTCAAGCCTCATCACCTCAATGACCACCATCACTTCCATGCTTATAATCTTCACCATCTATCCACCCATCATCTTCATCATCATATCAATCATCTTGCTCACCATCACTGTTTACTCCTCCACCAGAATCCTCTTCCAAACCACCTTCTCTAACACAAAAAGCATAGAAGAGATTTCACTCGTCACAAACTGTTATGAATTGTATCATAACATTCTTTTACTTTTGCTTTCTATGCAATGCAAGACTTGTCTCACTTGCGCTTGCACTAATTGATTACCTTTCGCAGATCATGTGACTTGCTTAGTCAGCAGTCTAGCCCCGCCCATCACATGATACAGTCTAGACCCGGGTCATCCTTGATCTCTTATCTATGACATAGCACCTCATGGCTACCTCACCTTACACTCATTGTCTTGGTCTAGGCTATCTCTCCTTATGCTATTGGTTAGTTCTATTCTTCTTATCTATGACGTCACTTGTTGGTTATACCCTACACCCTGGACTGGATTACTAATAGTGGTAGCTGTACATATATAAGGCTTCTATGTACAGTAGAGTACCCCAGTCCTATCAATCCCCGTGATTTCACCAAAGTTACTTGGATGTGACCTTAGGGTTAAGGGTTTAGGGTTACTGGTATCTAGAACAATCTGGCTAAGTCTAGGCCAGTATCTAAAAAGGGAACCCTAACCCTAGAACAGGATAAGGATAATGATAAGGGTTAAGTTAGGTAAAAGTCTTTGAAAATCGTAACAACTGCTCAGAGTGCCGTCAGTCGGTCGAGGTCCAGTACAAGATTGGTCTCTGTATCACAACACAAACTACAGACAGTGAAAGACTGGAAGAAAAGTGAGAGAGGACATTGAGACCACTTCGTCCAACACCTCTTTGAGTACCATGGTTTCCACTACAAAAAGAAACAGATCCAGTGCAGGAATTCCGTGAAGCACTTCATCATTAAAGACCTCAGGTATACCAACATGCCCTGGATCCACCTCACATGGAACAGCGATCTACCCAGGTTACTAGACCTAGGATTATCCCTGACAACATGTATGGGGATCATCCTCCTCTCCAGATTGAGAGAGAGCTCTACAGTGGTATAGTTCCGACACAAGTCAAACAACCTGCTCATCACCAGAGACCTACAAATGAAGAAGAGGATATGGGACAGATGTATAGCAACCGCTGGATGAGTTTTCACATCTCTGCTGCAATCACTTCCCAAATAGTATAGGAATACTCTGAAGCTTCTGATTGTGATGGATGATGGATTCAAGTCTCTTATAGACTGAAAGGTCTGGACTTTGACTGATCTACCCAAAGGTTGTGTACCCATCAAAGGGAGATAAGTATATGTAGTGAAAAGTGATGGCAGAAAGAAAGCCCACTTCATAGCCAAAGGCTTCACACAAATCTTCAGAATCAATTATGAAGAAACCTTCACTCCAGTTACCAGGTTCGAGACCATACACCTCCTTCTCGCTCTTACAGCTCTAGAAGACTGGAAGCTCAAGGTGCTCGATGTAAAGACTGCTTACCTCTTGGTGAACTTGATGAAGAACTTTACATGGTTCAACCTGAGGGTTTTGTTACGCGAGAGCGTACAATCACTAGACTCTATACCAGCTAACTCTTAGGTGGCGATGTCTCACCCACGCCTTTGAGCTAGGAATCGAGAACTGGATCCGAAGGTGGCGACGTCCGTTAGGAAGAGGGCCTTGATCCGCGATGCTGAGGGTCTTCGACCGTTAGGGAGAAGTCTCACACCGAGTGGAGTCTTAGAAGTACGCTGAATTGCGCAGAACTAGCTAAGGGACATAGAAGGGGAAGAAGCCCCTTATATACGTAAAGAGACGTGGATATAAAAGGAATCTAT
>JBBPNX010000366.1:0-22004 GCA_038091155.1 Harrya chromipes | reverse complement strand
GGTGGATATGACCAGGTGGCACGGTGCAATGCCAAACTACGCTTTAGATCTGGATCGTATTCCCAGGGCGATCACGTAGCCAACGGTAATTTAAACCCCTACAAGGGCAATGCTTTAACCCTAGCTCTGGGTGCTCTTTAACGTCAAGAGTCGTAAGACGTGAGTGTGTGGAAGACAGCAGCACTCAGGAAGTGGTGCTAAAAGAGAAGAGAAAGCCACTACTGGAGATAGTGTTATCAGCCATCCATATCTGAAACGACAAAGAAATAAGAAATACCGACAATAGGAGTGACTCCAAGGTGCAAATGTAAGTAAATGTGCACCAGTTGACCGAAAAAATAATGTATTTACCTAATTATATGGGCAGAGATGAGGGGAAAGGACCATGAACTGAAGTGTTGAGACAGAGATGGTGGTGCGGACAGAGACGGGTTGTGGCTGTGCTGCGTCGTTGCGTCGTTCAGTTGACGTGTCAGTCGCGTCAGTCACGGTCGCACTGGTGAGTCACGCTGGTGAGTCACGGTACTACTGAACGGACAACGGATTGCCAAGGTCCCAGCCGAGCCACATGGTTTCGTCAAACAAAAAAGGAAAGTATGTATTGGTAAGCGACGGTTACTGAAATAGCCGAAACACCCGAAAAATACGCGGTACGCGAAAAAAGCGTCGGAAATCATCAGATTCGAGCCTCGTAAGTACTACTCTCCCACGCCGTTCTCCGCTAACTTATGGACTCAGCATGCACATTAGGGGCCAAAACGGACACAACTTTGCAGCTAGCTACAGTGTATGTGCATATTTGTTCTGAGGCTGTGATGGCTTGAAGCGAGTGCGAATGCTTCGCACTCGGAACAAGCCGTTCAATCGGAGTATGAAAATCATTGGGCTGATCTGCCAATCAATGATTGATCAAGTGTAGACTTTGTCAACGCTATAGCCATGGTTCCAGATGAAATTCGGCGAGAACTGCTACTTGATATGGTCAACCTCATCCATGTGCTTCTACTGACCTTCATTGAGGTCAGCTTCGATACAAAACCTATCCGAAAAGATCCAAAACCATACCATACGTCAATGCTCTCTGGCTATCATTGGGTGCTCGAGTTAATAACTGGACATGAAGACCGTATCCGCTGTGAAATCGGAGTGAGCAAGGAGGTTTTCTTACAGCTTATTTTGGAGCTACGTGAAGCAGGTCACCGTGACTCAAGAAGGGTGACTTTGGAGGAACAACTTGCCATATTTCTCTATACATGTGTTACAGGTCTCACAGTGCATCATGTTGCTGAGCGTTTTCAGCGTTCTAGTGATACAATCTCTCGGTAAGTATTCCTAGGAACCTTGGATTGTCTTATTCATCTGACGATCTCACAGGTATTTTTGGAAGATACTGGATATCCTTTCGAGCCCACCATTCTACACAACATATGTACAATCCCCATCAGGCAACACGATTTCAGCCAAGATACGACGAAACCCCAAATTTTACCCCTACTTCAAAGATGCGATTGGAGCAATTGATGGTAGTCACATTCCGGTCTCCCCTCCACTCTTTTCCCGCTCGCTATATCGCAATCGCAAAGGATTTCTCTCACAGAATGGCCTTTTTGTGTGTGACTTCAGCCTCAAGTTCACGTATGCACTCACTGGATGGGAGGGATCAGCATCAGACTCCTGTGTCTATGCTGATGCGATCAGCACCGATCTTCTCATTCCTGCCGGAAAATACCTGCTTGCAGATGCAGGCTTCCCACAGGAATCGGGGCTGCTTGTTCCATATCGTGGTGTGCGATATCACCTTGATGAATGGGGACGTTCTTTGAAACGGTGTGTTTTTTTGTGTTTTTAAAAATATATATCACGCTCACTACAGACATGGATGGACACCACACAGTCCCAAGAACAAGGAGGAACTTTTCAACTTGCGCCACTCATCTGCTCAGAATGTGATAGAACGTATCTTCGGAGTCTTGAAGCAACGTTTTCGCATTCTCTTACTCACAACTGAGTTTCCCATTGATGTGCAAGTCAAAATCCCTGTGGCGTTGTGTGTGGTCCACAACTTTATCCGTGAACATGAACCTCCGTCGGATGAAGAAGGTGAACTCTCTGACTCTGATCATAATTCTGACTTGGATCATGATGTCAATGATAATCGACACAACTTGAACCCGAACTCCAACAATAATCTGGGTCATGCAGGAGGTGGAAGGGCACATGACCGGTCATGGCAACATCGTGAAAACATTGCTGCTACAATGTGGGCGGATTATCAAGTTGTATTGGCACAACGAGCAGGAGTGGCAGGAAATGATGATTCTTCAGACGACAGTCACGGTAGTAATGACATGTGAGTAGTACAACACGATCGGTAATGCAATGCGGGGTTGCACTTGTCTCTCTTTGGTGAGGAACCAAGAGAGGTTACCAGCGACAGTGATGTCGAAGGTATAGGAAGGTATAGGCTAGAGAGCTCCCCTTTAAGTACAGGAAGGTATGTATGCACATGTTGTGCATCTCTATCATAAAAGGATATGAGAGATAAGAATGAGTCATAAGAAATGACCAAAGATACGTGAGTATCGTATCATCAAGATAAGGATGATAAAGAAGATAAGGTATCAACCAAAGGCGATAAGGACGCTTATCTATGAAGTCATGATGAGTAAATGTGATAGTGTCATACGGACCTAAGGTCCAGACATCTGATATAATCAAGTCTAGATCATGGTGGCTGTAAGCGAAGTCTGAAGATGAACACCATGATTCTCAATAGTGGAGGGGGGAGTCCAAGTCAAGGTAGTGGGCGATGGAGGTCGCCATGCAGGAGTCGGTGACGAAGCAGTGGATTCGGGAGGTGACTACGGTGGTAAGGGGGGTAACACGCTGGCGGTGTGCAGCATGGGGAACATCTACGCTATCAATGGGAGAAGAAGAACGGGGAATTGGGTCAGCAAGAGAATGGGAACCCCAAATGAACTCAGCGCCGTTGGAATTCCAACCGGCTTCGGCTTGGATGGGAGAGGGGAGATGAGGGGGAGACGGTGTGAGCGAGGACTTGGTGGAGGTTGAGACCGACGCCATGAGTCAATCAAGGAGGCGGGAGACGACGGGAGACGTTGGGGTGGGGGAATCCGTGGACTCGGAGACGGAGAGATCTGGGGCGTCCGAGAGACGGCCGAGGAGCGTGGGCGAAGAGGTGGACGACATGTCGAACTTGGTTTGAATGCGGCGGACAGTGATGGTACGAGAGAAAGGAGACTGGGGGAAGAAATGTTTGCGATGGACCTTTTTATAGGCCAGAACAACGTCGGCAGCATTTCCTAGGTTGGATTCGGGTTCCCAGGAGTCTTCTTCCGCAGTATACCCTTTCCAACGGATCAGGAAGGAACGGCGATTGGGGGGACCGCGGTGTTTGAGAATCTTCTCAATTTCATATTCCTCTTCTCCGCCGATGAGATCCGGTGGAGGTTTCGGGAAGTTCTTCCCATGAACATCGTTTTCGCGAAAGGGCGATAAGAGCGAAGCATGGAAGACCGGGTGGATCCGCCAGGTGGAGGGAAGGCGGAGGCAATAGGTGAGCGGAGATAGGACATCTTTGATGACGAAGGGTCCTTCTTGTTTGGGAGCGAATTTCGGAGAGGTAAAGGTGCGTTTGAGGTTGCGAGCCTCGAGCCAGACTTTATCTCCTTTGGCGAAGGGTTTGAAGCCACGGGAGGACCAGGCTTTCATGACTTGTTGGGCGAGGGAATGGGCGGCGAGGGCCTCGTCACGAGCTGCGGAGAGGGCCTTGAGGTGTTCTTCTACCGCGGGGAGGCTCGTGGAAGCGACGATGGACGGAAGGGCACGGGGTTCGAAGCCCATCATGAGGAAGAACAGCGATTTGCCGGTGACGGAGTGGGGGCGGTGGTTGTGCGCGAATTATGCCATAGGCAGGAAGTCGGTCCAGGATGAAGGGTTATCGTGGCAGAAGATCCGAAGATAGGTTTCGATCTCCTGGTTAACACATTCCGTTTCACCATCCGATTGGGGATGATAAGCGGTGGAATGGGCAAGGTCATAACCAACGAGGCGTGCGAGCTCCTTGGCGAAGGAAGAGGCGAACTGCGGTCCGCGGTCAGAGATGATTTTGTCGTAGAGCCTGAAGCGCGTGTAGACCTTGTGGAAGAAAAGGTTCGCTATACCCGCGGCGTTGGCCGTTTTCAGCGTAGGGCAAAGAATTACCCCCTTCGTAAGGCCGTGGTTGACCACGACCATGAGAGAGTCAAAGCCCCCGGAAAGAGGGAGGTCAGTGATCAGATCGACGGAGACCTGTTGGAAGGGGTGTGTACAAGATGAGGGGATCGGGGAGAGCGGAGGGACGGTGGGGTGCGTGTTTGCCTTCATTTGTTGGCAAGAGGTACAACCTTCGACGTATTTCCGGACAAAATGAGCTAGGCCAGGCCACCAAAATTCCGCAGAGACGAGTTGGCGGGTTTTCAAGTATCCGGGATGACCGGAGGAAGCGGAATCATGGCAGCGGGCCACGATTGAATGACGGAGTTCCTCGTCCGGAGGAATGTATACGCGGCCCTGAAAGGTGAGGATGCCCGCGTTGTAGCTCCAATCAGAGAAGCGGTTACGATAACGGGCGGGAAGGTCGTTTTCGAGGGCCGAGAGGTGTTGGAGGACGAGAGGGTCGGAGGCAGAGGATGCACGGACTTTGTCGGCGATTATCGTGTCGACGAGGCGAACATTGAAGAGGTCGTCGGGAAGGAGGGTGACGTCGTGGTTATCCGTCTCATCGAAGACGTGGTCAGGGCGGCGAGAGAGAGCGTCTGGACCAGAGAGGAGTTTTCCAGGGACGTGGGAGAACTGCAGATCGAAATCGGTGAGGTCGAGGAGCCAGCGGGCCTGGCGATGGTTCAGGTTTTGAGGTTGCCTGAAATACATAATGTTTTTATGGTCAGTGAAGACCGTGATGGGTGAAGGGTGTCTGTGGAGATAATGTCTCCAGGATTTCAAGGCATGGATGACTGCAAGGAGTTCGCGGTCAAAGACGTTGTAGTTGCGCTCTGCGGCGCCGAAGGACTGTGAGAGGTACGAGCAGGGTTTCCACTTGCCGTTCTCATCGGTTTGCAAGAGGATGCCCCCTGACGCATATTTGGAAGCGTCGGTGGCAATGGCGAAGGGACGGGTGAGATCGGGGAAGCGAAGGACTGGGTTGGACAGGAACGCCTTCTTGAGGGTGGAGAAGGCTTCCGAGTGGCGAGATTCCCAGATCCATTCTTGGGATTTCTTTGTGAGATCGATGAGGGGACGGGCGAGGGTGGAGAAGTCGGGGATAAACTGACGATAGAAGTTCGCAAAGCCTAGGAAGGAGCAAACGTCTTGGAGGCACTTGGGTTCCGGCCAGTCAGCGATACCGGAGAGCTTGACAGGGTCCATGGCAAGTTCGCCAGGGCGGGCAACCATGCCAAGGTATTCAACTTTGGAGACGCCAAAGTTGCATTTATCGAGTTTGAGGTGAAGGTCCAGTTCCGTCATCCGTTGGAGGACGCGGCGGGTTCGTTCTTCATGGATCTTATCATCCGAGGAGAAGATGAGTAGATCATCCATATAGATTACCAACCATCCTTTGGCGATCATCTCTCGGAATGAATCGTTCATGAAGCGTTGGAAGGTAGCGGGGGAGTTGGTTAGACCGAAGAACATGACGGTGGGTTCGAAAAGTCCCTTGTGGGTAATACAGGCGGCTTTCCATTCGTGGCCTTGTTTGATGCGAACATTGTTATACCCCCAACGGACGACGAACTTGGTAAAGACCTTGGCGTCTTTGAGTTTGTCGACGAGGTCGGGGATCAAGGGTAGCGGGTAAGCGTCACGAATGGTGTGTTCGTTGACGTAACGGTAATCTTGACAAGGGCGGAGTTTGCCATCCTTTTTCTTGACGAAGAAGAAGGGGGAAGCTTGTGGAGAATTCGAGGGGCGGATTTTTCCGGTGGCGAGGTTCTCATCTAAGAAAGCTTCGGGGTCAAGGTTGATCTCGTGGTCACATGAGCGAGAAGGGGGAAGCAAGTCGGCAGATTCTTTGGAGAACACCGACGCAAACTCAGCGTAGGCGGCGGGAAGGGGGTTCTTGTTTTTCTCAATGGTTCCAGCGGAAGCAGTGAGGTCAGTGGCGGTGGAAGTGGCCGCTACGGTTCGGAGTTTGCGAGGGGTGGTTCGTGTGAGGAAGCATTGTCCTACTTTGGCACAACAGTTGATGGAGTTCTTTTGGGAGGCATCTTCTGAGACACCGAAGCCAGCGGAAGACCCGAGGTATTCATAGAGATGGGCGTCATAGATTAGATCGGCCTTCGCATGACGAGTATGGGGAGTACGGGGGCGTTTCTGTTTGGCGGCAAAAACGAGCTCTTCGGCGGAGGGTACACGGTCGTCATCTTCTTCTTCCTCAACGGTGGGTTTCGGAGGTGAACGAGGAGGGAAGGTAAGGGTTTTGGCGACCCAGTCGATGGTTGGATTGTTGGCTTTGAGCCAGGGCATACCGAGGATAACGTTCTCGGTCCCACAATGCATGACATAGAACTTGACTGGTTGGGTCCGGTCAAGGATGCGGAGGTTCAAGGTGGCAGTGAATTTGAGGTCACCGTTGTTGTTCCGGGATTGATCGACGTTCCTAACCGGGATAGGTTTTGGGAGGCGATCCTTGGGAAGGTGATTTGGGGCGACAAAGTCCCAGTCGATGCAGTTGATATCAGCACCGGAGTTGATGAGCGGGTGGGTGTCGACGGCTTTGCGAGGTCTTGCAGGATCAAAGAGGGAGCAGGGGAAGTGGATTGACTTTTTCGATCTAGCTGCTAGTAGTACATTGTTCGCAAGAGGAGGAGGAGAAACTGGCATCGAAGCAGATCTCCTATCTAAAAACCCGTTTTCTCCTCAACCACCTTCTTGACCTTTGGAAGGTCATCATCCTCGTTGTCCAACTCTTCATCAGCAAGGTCGGGGAGATCGTCCTTCGGCGCTTTGGGGGCGCGTACTTTCTTGACTCGACGAGGGGTAGAAGGCTTCCCTTCGGGAGGGAACTTTGGGCAGGAGGAAGAGGCGTGTCCCTTCTCCCGGCAGCGAAAGCAGAGACCTTGTTTCACGCATCGCTCTCTTTCAGCAGGCGTGAGCTTGGGAATACGGACGGC
This sequence comes from Harrya chromipes, assembly GCA_038091155.1. Taxonomy (NCBI): domain Eukaryota; kingdom Fungi; phylum Basidiomycota; class Agaricomycetes; order Boletales; family Boletaceae; genus Harrya; species Harrya chromipes. Next base: position 14,832 of record JBBPNX010000366.1, on the reverse strand, counting down.
GTCGACGTCCATAGTGTTCGGGTCAACTTCCTTTTTGGAGGAGGAAGTGCGATGGGAGACGTAGTAGGTGGTCGATTTCGAGCGGGAGGAGAGCTCGTTGGCGTGGTCCCATTGAACCTTGAAATGGATGGCCTTCGAGTACCACTCGGCGATGGTGGTGGGGACGGTATCCATGGAATAGATGCGCTTCATCAACGCGGTGGGGATTTCCGTGGAGAAGTAGTTGATAAGTACATTGTCTGAGTCGATGCTGGAGATGGCAACGTTATTCTGGAACTCAGCGATATACGTTTGGAGGGAGGAGGAATTCTTGACTCTCGTAGTAGCGAGCCAAGAGATGGTGTTCGCGGCGAGGTCCAACTTTTCGAAGGCCTTTTTGAAGGCGGAGATGAAGTCGGTCCACGTCCCGAAGGAGGGCGTGGTGGTAGAGAAGCACTTTTGGAGGAAGGTATCGGCCCAAGTGTGAGTGGAGTGCTCCATCATATAGGACAGAGCGTAGGCGATCCTCTTCGCGTCGGTGTTGTACACGTCAGCGTTGATGAGGAGGTAGGATTGGACTGAGGTGAGCCATGGGCGGGCTTGATCAAAATCTCCCTTGAAGTTTTCGGGAGCGGCCAGGCGGAGTTCGACTGGTTTGGTGGACATGGCGGATATAGGGGACGTCGGGGCGCGGGGGTTGAACGATAAGGCCTGACCGGGTAGGGCAGGAGGTCCTGGGTTAGGGCGCTGTGGGAATAAATGTCCAGATCGGGCGATTGGAGTGGACGAAGGGGGAATCTGGGCGTGGGGGATGGTCAACTGATAGGTCAGCTGATGGCTAAGGTCTAGGGTGGATTGTTCTTCTTCGAGGTCTTCGAAGTGGAGTTCAGGGGAAGAGGGCGGTTCCTCTTGGGACGAAGGTTCTTGGTCTGAGGATTCAGAGGCTGGCCAATCAACGGATCGGGGAGTCCAACAACTGGCAGAGACGGTGGGTCAGTGGTGGGACGAAATGGTGGGCGGCGATTGCTAGATAGCAAGCCGATCGGGAGAGTCTTGATCCTTTGTTATGGTTGCTGCGTTAGCAGGCTACCGTTGACTCAGGACTGAGCTACGAGACTCAAGGGGACGAGGGTCGAGGGTTCTCAGGTTCCGCGGTGGCGATGACTCACTCACGCGTTGGAACAAGAGCAAGGGGGTGCGACCTAAAGACGCGGGACAAGGGGTGAGGACGAAGGACAAGGACGATACCTCAGGTGGTCGCGCAACGACTGGGAGCCTTCCTATAGCGGAAGGCGATGAAGGAGCAAGGGTTCCGGTCGCTAACCGGGAGATGGTCGAAGACTAAGGTCGACGACGAACGCAGGAGGAGTCAAGTAAGCTTAGGTAGATTGAGTGGATCAAGACTGAGGTTACATGGACGGGTATCTAGGGTTTATATACATAAAGGCCCTTTAGGGCAGGCAGCAGAGTCATCTGGATAAAGAAGGGAAATGACTCGTCATGACTCACAAGCACTGCTATGCACAGCAACGGAGTAAGCAAGAATGACAAAGGATGACAAAGCGATGACGAATCGTGCGAAGGGCACGGCATATGACATGAGCGCGATGAGTAAGATAGAATGTCTGTGGAATACGATGGAATTAGTGAGGGTAAAGGGTTATGGCATAAGCGAGACCCAAACGGCCTATGCTGCGACGAGACGTAGTCTGAGTGAAGATGAAGGACAAAGACGAAGTGAAAAGAAAAAGTGAAACGTAACAAGCACGATGAGTAAGATAGAATGTCTGTGGAATGTGGTGGAATTAGTGAGGGTCAAGGGTTATGGCATAAGCGAGACCCGAACGGCCTATGCTGCAATGGAGACGTAGTCTGAGTGGAGACGAGAGATGAAGACGAAGTGAAAAGAAAAAGTGAAACGTAACACTGAGGCTGGCTGGAACTCCAATGGCGCTGAGTCTATTTGGGGCCAATCTCCTTTTGCTGACACTGTTCCTTTTCCTACCGATGCTATAGTTAGCATAGACGTTCCTCATGCCACATATCACCTGTGCACCGTCCTCCCTACTGCCGCTGATATCAAACAAACCCATGCCTTCCTCACCAACTCCCGTTTGGTGATCCCCATTGCCCACTACCTTGACCTGGACTCTCCAGTCTATGCCATTTACCAGGTGTATCTCCAGAACAAACACCTCGAGTGGACCATCCAGGACTTGGACTCTTGTCATCTGTCCAACCGTCAATGTCGTCACGCCTCAGACATCGCTGCCCCACGTGCCCTTACTATCAATGTCCCATTTGTCTTCAATGGGCCCCAGGCCACTCCCAAGGCGCCTGTCCCCTGAACCGCCACTCTCACACCCCCCCACCCTCTACATCCAACTCTTCTGGACATTCTCAGAGGTCCACCTCCACCCAGCATTCCTTTTGGACTGCAGACCAACCACGCCCAGTCCCTCCCCCTTAATGCCTCCGGCACACACGCGCTGCTTCCTCCCCCTTTCGAGTCCCCACACCTTTTCATAGACCCTCCCCCATCGCGGACGACCCCACTGACAATGTTGGATACGGAAACATCACCGGTTCCCCGGTTCATCACGGATTTGATCTCTGAGTTTTCCAGGATGGCATTGTGGTCTTCATTAGAAACTTGACGCTAGTAGGGGGATAATGTTATGTTTCACTTTTTCCTTTGACTTTGACTTTGTCCTTCGCTCACATTCAGACTACGCCTTCATCGCTGCATTGGCCGTTAGGGTCTCGCTTATGCCTTTGCCCTTGACCCACACTAATTCTATCATATTCCACAGACATTCAATGTTACTAATCATGCTCTCATCATATGCCGTGCCTATCGCACAATTACTCTTCTCTTCATCATCCTTTGTCATTCTTGCTTACGCCATTGCTGCACATAGCAGTGCTTGTGCGTCATGACGAGTCATTTCCCTTCTTTATCCAGATGACTCCGCTGCCTGCCCTAAAGGGCCTTTATGTATATAAACCCTAGATACCCGCTCATGTAACCTCAGTCTTGATCCACTCAATCTACCTGAGTTACCTGACTCCTCCCTGTGCTCGTCATCAGATCTCCTCCTTTGACACTCCTTGTCTCTGTCGTTGACACTTAGTCTTCGACCATCCCCTGGTTAGCAACTGGACTCCAACTCCCTTGTACCCTTCCGACTCAGGAAGGCTCCCAGTTGTCGCGCGACCAACCAATGCATCGTCGTCACTCATCAGAGGTTAGTTCCTCATCCCTTGACTTGCATCCTTTAGGTTGCATCCCTTGACTCTTGTTCCTATGCGTGGGTGAGTCATCGCTGCTGCAGAACTCAAGAACCCTCAACCCCTTCACTCTTGCAAGTCTCATGCTCAGTCCTGAGTCAATGGTAGCCTGCTCACACAGCAACCGTAACAATGGCTTCCCCATCTTAGACTCTTATTTCACATGGCCCGATGTGGACCATTCGATACCTTCTTCGATGATAGGTGGCTGGTTCAAGAGTAATTCCCATTAGTCTGATTCCAGAAGCGGCTCTCTGCTTCTCCTTACGGGTACTGCAGATTCCTTTCATTCTGCTCCATGGGTCTCCACCTTTCCTTTTACGTATGTTTCCTCTTTCATATGTGGCTCTCCACTTTCCTCTTTTGGATGACTCCTTTTGGAACATCCTGTATTCATACTATGGTCTTCCGTATGGACACGCACTTCTCCTTTCTGGATGCTTCCCATATCCAGCTAGATCCTTTTATATCCACATCTCTTTACGTATATAAGGCACTTCTCGCATTCCATGTTCTTTAGCTAGTTCTGCGCACTTCAGTGTACTTCTAAGACTCCACTTGGTGTGAGACTTCTCCCTAATGGTCGAAGACCCTCAGCATCGCAGATCAAGGCCCGCTTCCTAATGGACGTTGCTGCCTTTGGATCCAGTTCTCTCTTTGCTAGCCTTAGGTGTGGGTGAGTCATCACCGCCTGACAGCTAAGCCAGACTCGATCTAGTGATTGTATGCTCCCGCGTAACAGTGAGTAGCACGTTTGTCTGATGATACATAAGACCAATCAGGCATCTTGCCTTCCACACATCCTTTGCAAGGAGGAGAGGTGGTAGGTGGAACGAGATTGGGAGAACCAATGGAGTGACGAGAGAGATGTCGAAGCGCATTCCTAGATGGATGTCCCATGCGCTGTTATGAATTGCATCATAACATTTCTTTATTTTCACCTTCTTGCACCGCAAGACTTGTCTCACTTGTGCTTGCATTAATTGATTACCTTTAGCGGATCATGTGACTTGCTTAGTCAGCAGTCTAGGCCCCACCCATCACATGATATGACCTAGACCCAGGTATTCCTTTACCCCTTGTCTATGACATCAAGCCTCGAGTACTCCTCCTGACCTACACATTGCCCCCTCATTCCTCCTGGTCTAGATCCTCGCTCTTTATGCTATTGGTTAGTTCTATTCTTACTATCTATGACATCACTTCCTATGATACCCTATGCCCTGGGACTGGATTACTAATAGTGGTAGCTGTATGTATATAAGGCTTCCATGTAATAGTAGAGTACCCCAGTCCTATCAAGAACTGTGATTCACCCTAAAAGCGTGGTTCACCCTTGAGAAGTGACTGTTCCATTCCCTGTTTGATTTCCTTTACCATACATCTCTCGGTTCCCAAAGACAACACTATCGTTCTTCCTCTTGTGGCTGGGTTGGTTACTGCTCAGAGTGCCGTTAGTCATGTGAGCCATGCTTTTGGTCTTCGTATTGCAACATGCGCTGATGCCACAATTCATAAGAGGTGTTTGAAGTCAATGACGCACTTATACCCAGAGCAATCAGAGTTGACTGGAACCAGTGTAAATTGTTCTTTGGAAATGAGGCAGTGGCCCGGATTACCAGAGAGCCGTCGCTGTCCTGGATGGTGGTTACACTGTCCGTTATCCAAGTCTTGTAACCTTGAGAGGCGAGAGTTGGGATAGATAACAATCTGTGTGCAGTATGAGGAGCATACCACACATGATCGAGGATGATGGGATCGGAGCTGTCAGGACAAAGCACAACCTTGCCAGGTCCATGCATGGCAATGGTAGAACCATTAGCAACTAAAGTGCTTCTAGTTCCTCTATCAAGGTGAGCAAAGTTGTCGAGATAGGGTGAGATGTAGTCGGTACAACCAGAATCTATCATCCAATGGTTGCGGGTTGAGTCCTCAGTTTCTCCAACAGTATACAGGCCTGAAATGAAGATATGATTCTTGTTCTGGAAGACAGTGGTGGTGTGAACCAAAGGTTCGTCTCGGTGAGTCATGGTGTTAACACCTTGTCTCAAGCCAGAGAAGCTAATAGGATCATACGAGTCAAGATACGACTGAATCTGTCCAGTAGGCAGCAGATCTCTGACGAAAGTGCCAGGTAAAGAAGGTCCTATAGCTAAACCACCAATCATAATGGTTGTCTTTTTCTTCTTTTTCTTCTTCTTTCTCCTTCCATCAGGTAGGGGTCTCGCAGTCAGCTCAGATGGAGAAGGAGCTGCTGCAGTTTCAAAAGGGACAAGAGGAGGATCTGGCCTCCAGCGTGATGTCCATGGGGGAATCCCCCCAACTGTGTTCAACGTGATCTGAGTCAAAGTGATATTCCAGCATCTCTGCCAATGTCTCCATCAGGTAGTCAACAGGTGAATGGATCATGGGACCCAGAGAAGGAATGTGGAAATCTTCTTCAACTTGTCCATAGTATGGATCAGCTTCTTGTTCAGCAACAAAGGTTGAAGCAATAGCTTCGTTTGCCTTGCCTTTATCTTTACCTCAGCGTCTCTGGTTGTAACTCTTCCGTTGTCCATCACCTCTAGGTCTCCCCTGGGAGTGGTTGTTTCTACTAGGGGGTTGTGATCCAGGTTGGTCCTGAGGCTTGCTAAACCTTGGCTTCTTCCAATGATTGGATTGAGATAGACCGTTCTGGATAACATTGGTGCGATTGGTGGAGTGAGGAGGTACATGTGGAGCACGGGTCTCAGAGATTCATGATTGGAGGGTAGAAAGGTGGTGGCCTTTGTGTATGTCAGCCTCCCAAAGGATGGAGGAGACAACAGCTTGAGCATTGAAGTCGGAAAGGTCAACAGTTTGGATAAGAGTGGAGCAGAGGGAGTCAAAACTTTCTGGAAGCTGGTACAAGATGATCATCACCTTGTGGGACTCAGAGAGTGCCCCACCAGCGGATTCCATAGTGTTGAAATACTCAATCGTCTTGTTGATATCATCTACAGCATTTTGCTTCAAGATATGGTTTCGGAGGATCTTCGAGAATGTGAGAATTGACCAGCTATGCTGCAGTTTGAGAACTTGGCTCTCATCAGCTTCCAGTAGTCAAAGGCCCTGTTATAGAGGCAGTCCTTATACTGGGCAAGTGTGTTGCCATGAGCTGCGGAGATGGTGTGTCTAAAGCATCTCCACTCTTTAGGAGCTTCTTTCAAAAGTGGGATAGAAGAGGTGAAGGTGAGGTACGAGAGGATGTGGGTGTTTGTGAGTTTCCATTCATCTTCATTGGCTACCAAGGAGGTGTCACTAACAGCACCTCCGGTTGGGTCCAAGAAGCCTTTCAACCCTAGAAGGTCTAGGAATTGTTCGACATGAGTTGCCCAGTCACTGTAGGTATCTTGTCCTGTCAATGTGGGGATCTTGTTGATCGAACCTTCAGAAGGCTTGAGGGTGTCGGCTTTTGGAAAGGTAGTGGAAGACATGTCTGGAACGGAGAGTAATCAGCATCAGGGTAGAATTCTGAAGTAAAATTCCTCTTAGGGCTTGTCATCTCTCTCTTGATCGTTCAGTCCATTCACCAGCAGGAGGAAACACAAGACAGATATATTGGTACAAATTGTTCGCGATCTAAGCAAGATTCTGGCGATACAATCTCCTATTCTCTTGAGTAGAAGTGGTGGCAGTCGCACATTGAGTACAAGTCTGCTCTGCGAGAATCTGAACATGCAGGCTCGCTGTGCATCAGTTCCCTTCTTCAACACCTTCTGTATTCGCAGTGTGTGAGCAGAAGAGGACTTCATCAACCATAGCTGCTGTTGTGGATCCGTCAAGACCAGGACTGACTGACAAGGACGATGCTAGGGACAACCCTAATCAACTAGAAGAACAGATAAAAGAGTAGTGGTAGCTTTGGATACCAATAGCCGTTAGGAACAAGAAAAAGGAAGCAAGGATAGGATGTTCTCAATATCCTGGACTATGGGATGAATCACAGTTTTTGATAGAACTGGGGTACTCTATGGTTACATGGAAGCCTTATATACGTACAGCTACCACTATTAGTAATCCAGTTCCAGGGCATAGGGTATCATGGTAATGTGATGTCATAGATAACAGAAATAGAACTAACCAATAGCATAAAGAGCGATAGTCTGGACCTGGAGGAATGAGGGGACAACGTGTAGGCCAGGAGGAGTACTCGAGACGTGACATCATAGATAGGGTAAAGGAATACCCAGGTCTAGGCTGTATCATGTGATGGGTGGGGCTAGACTGCTTAGTCAGCAAGTCACATGATCTGCTAAAGGTAATCAATTAAGTGCGAACAACTGAGACTAGCTGTTCTATCGCAAGGAAAGACGAAGGTTGAAAGAATGTTATGAACGATTCATAACAGCTGCCTCTGAGCTTTGTTAAAGCCTCAGTTATATTTCCAGATAAAAGGGGCAGGCTGGTTTTCGATGCGTGCTTCATCATACCAGGAGTTAGAGTTGATTCAGAGGTTCTACCAAGAGTGGGCAGCCCAGATCTGGGTGTGAGGACAGTCGAAATGGTAGTTGTCTGGACCAGTAGAGTTAAGAGGTGGAAAGTGATCTCTATGAAAATATTGGTATCCAGCATGATGGATGAAAGCATCTGGAGTAGAGTCATAAGTCTGGGAAGGGAAAGCCCAACCGGCTCTGGTATAAATAGAGAAAAGGGTTTTATCTTCAAAAGTGAAAAAGTAGGGAGAATACTTTCATCTGGAGTGAGGGTCTCGGCAGTCTGCAGCTTAAAAGGCTGGACAAGCTGGTTCAAAGGAGCCCAAAGTGGAAACTTCGGAAGCTGGTTTGATGAGTAGATGAAAGGGTATTCCCTACCATCATGGTGAATCAGATTGTGATCCATTGGAAGTGTAGTTCAAAGCACAGCAGTCTGACTGTCTTGAGCTGTTTTGAAGCCCATAAGGTCTGTTGTAAACAACTGTTGAAGATCTGTCTCAGTTATCTTCAACTCGAATATCTGTGGTTTCCAGAGCAACATGCTCTCAAATTCATCATATCCCATTAGGGGAATACCTTCTTTCAAGTTCCTGTGTTGATTCGCGGATCAGATAGAGAAGGAGTGGGTCATTTGGGAGAGAGTAACCAGGTGGAGGTGTAGGAAGAGGTTGAGGTGAAGCAGGGATAGGTTCTAAATCAGGGAGAGAATCTGCGACCTGAGATACTAGAGTCGAAGACGAAAAAGTAGGAGAGGGAGTAGGTGTCTCTGACCGTCCTAAAATAAATTTGTCCTCTGCTTGTCTATACCTGTTCCTGTTCAGCTGATAGATGTGACAAGATCCTCTTACTTCAGGAGGGAATTCGTCAAAACCGAAAGACCAGTGGGTATGCCTAAAAGAAGCACCTGTTCTGACAACCAAATGATGCCAGTGTCTCGAGTCTGAGTAATTTCCGTAACACCTTTGCTGTTGTTCCAAGTGATGACAACACAAGGGACAAGGAAGGTGGAAGGGGAATCACAGATATCGGATGTGACAGTTTGTGATTCCACAAGGAAAGCGTTGGGCTAGAACATTGTCTATAGTCTGATTCAGACAAGGAGTTCTGAGATCCAAAGGAAAGTGAGGTGACAAGTGATTCGAGGGGCTTGGTGTGCGAAGGATGAAGAGATGACCTTGCCTTAGAAGGAGTCTGGGGCAGTCTAGGACTAACCAGTCGAATTGGACAAAGTTCCAAATGGGTTAGACCTATATTAAGGATGTAGAACATATTGTCAACATGCCAGTTCATCCCAAGAGAAAGAGAGCCATAAGGATCATCATTTCGCTGGACTAAAGAGTACCAGATCACAAGGTGGGCCTGAGCGTAGATCACCACAGTGTCAAGGACATATACGGGATTAGTGCTGTTAATCATGGTGATCACATGCGAAAGCATGTAGAGAACACAGGTGAACCAGGCAATCTTGAAAGGTTCTATTGCTGAGAGTGAAGTTGACAAAGGGAGGAGTGTGCGCAAAGTAGAGGAGTCAGAGTCCGCTCAATCAGGGCTCATAACCTAATGCAATGCGGGGTTGCACTTGTCTCTCTCTGGTGAGGAACCAAGAGAGGTTATCAGTGACAGTGATGTCGAAGGCATAGGAAGGTATATGCTAGGGAGGAGACTCACTAGCACTAGGAGTGGATCGAGATAAGCCTTGAAGAGTATATCGAGAGACGACTTGATTAACTGGGTTAAGGAGAGCATACAGAGGGAGCTCTCCATTAAGTACAGGAAGGTATGTATGCACATGTTGTGTGTCTCTATCATAAAAGGATATGAGAGATAAGAATAAGTCATAAGAAATGACTAAAGATATGTGAGTATTATATCATCGAGATAAGGATGATAAAGAAGATAAGGTATTGGCCAAAGGCGATAAAGATGCTTATCTATGAAGTCATGATGAGTAAATGTGATAGTGTCATATGGACCTAAGGTCCAGACAGCTGATATAATCCGGTCTAGATCATGGTGGCTGTAAGCAAAGTCTGAAGACGAACACCATGATTCTCAATACATGGCTTCAATACAAGCTGTGGCTCAAAGGCCGGGCTGGGCCCTCATTCAGAGCTTTTGAGGGCTCAAAGCCTGGCCTACGTTTCATTGAAGCCTGAGCTCCCCTAAGTCAGGCCCAAGCCAGGGCTTTCAGGCCAAGCTGGGCCAGCACAACACTAGAGAGGGGTGGATAGGTCTTCTAGGAGTTGGGTGATGAGTAGATAGTTCCTGTGTCAAGCACTCAGGTGTGAGCATGTGACTGGGAGATGGGAAGTCTGATTGGGGTGCACTGTGGACCAGGGATGAGACTGACCCAAACAAGAAGGTGACACTATGGGAGTGTGCCAGGCATGTGCACCTGACCTAGCCAGAGGAGACAGAGAAAATACCAGAAGAGCTTCAATGTGGATGGGAGCTAGGTGGTCTAAGAAGCACCAGTAGTGTAGGAAAGCATCTAATGACCAGCATCCAAGAGTTTTGACAATGTTGGGAGGCACACCTGCAAGGAGGAATTCAGTTGTGCCTCTGATTTGAAATGAGTGCCCTGTGGTGGTGGGAATATTGTTAAAGGACCAGACTGCATTGCAGTGGGCAAGGAAACATTTGCGAGTTAAGCAATGCCAGCCCTTCTCTAGGGATGAGCATGGGTATGGGTAACCCACATAGGTTGTGGGTATGGGTATCATGTGGATGTGGGTGTGGGTTAGTATTTGTGATACCCCTACCCCTACCCATACCCACATGGTGGGTAGTCACTCCTATTGTGGCTCTTTGAGTGTTGCCATGTTTGAGAATGACAATTAGGCACCCTGGCCACAGTATCATCCATCTCGACAGACTAGCATCTATTCCATTATTTATCCTGACCCATCTGAAAGCTTTTCCATACAAGAATGACCAAGTGAATCATCAAACCAACTGAAAAAGCAAAGGCAATACTTGATGAGGATCATGCCAACAAATCAAACAAGAAGTGGAAACCTGAGGACAATCCATCAGATTCTGCAGCACAGTCCAAGAAAATAAAATCAAGCTTTTCCCAGGGTACTCTATCCATACTACTCACACAACATGTCTGCTGACCTAATACCACAGGACGTAGTAGTAAGGCGACGACAAAGGAAAATTCACCAGACTCCATGTCTGACTTGGAGCAATAGAGAGACGAAGTTGAATGTGGCTCTGATGCAGGCCATGGCTCTGACGAACCAAATGAGGTACAAGAAGTGGAAGTCACAGCACCCAAAGCACCTGAAACCCCTGCAGAACAACTCCATATGCCCTGTGAACATGCTTCAGTCATTGCGCACTAACACATACATGAAAGAGCGCATGAAAAAAAAATGGACCTCACCTATATATGCATTCTTTGAAGCTGCACCGACGATTGAGGAACTCAACAAACACCAATCACATGTATTCAAGTGCATGAACCATGGTTGCAGTGTTTCAGTTTGCCAGTACCTTGATAAATCAGACATGCAATCAACCAGGAACATGTGCAAGCACACAAGAAAGTGCTGGGGTCTTGAAGCCATGAACACCACAGATCAAGCAAAGGATGTAAATGAAGCACATACCAAGGTGGTGGCGGGCATTCTAAAGAACGGCAAAATCACTATGGCATTCGAACAAAAGAACCAAAATCAAGTCATGTACTCTGATTTACCATATACTTGTGTGGAGATTAGGTGCCTCACACTCATTTGAATGCAATTGCACCGCATATGACTGACCTGGCGATTGGCAGGATGGAGATTGTTGTTACATTTCACTTTTTCTTTTCACTTCGTCTTCGTCTTTCGTCTTCACTTGGACTACGTCTTTGTTGCAGCATAGGCCGTTCGGGTCTCGCTTATGCCATTGCCCTTGACCCTCACTAATTCCATCATATTCCACAGACATTCTACATTACTCATCGCGCTCATGTCATATGCCGTGCCCTTCGCACAATTCGTCATCGCTTCGTCAACCTTTTGTCATTCTTGCTTACTCCGTTGCTGCGCATAGCAGTGCTTGTGAGTCATGACGAGTCATTTCCCTTTTATATCCAGATGACTCTGCTGCCTGCCCTAAAGGGCCTTTATGTATATAAACCCTAGATACCCGTCCATGTAACCTCAGTCTTGATCCACTCAATCTACCTGAGCTTACTTGACTCCTCCTGTGTTCGTCGTCGGATCTCCTCCTTTGACTCCTTCGTCTACGTTGTCGACCTCAGTCTTCGACCGTCCCCCGGTTAGCAACCGGAACCCTTAACCCTTCATCGCCTTCCGCTGCAGGAAGGCTCCCGGTCATCGCGCGACCACCTGAGGTATGGTCCTCATCCTTCGTGCTCACCTTCATCCCGTGTCTTTAGGTCGCACCCCCTTGTTCTTGTTCCAACGCGTGGGTGAGTCATCGCCGCCGCAGAATCTGAGAACCCTCGACACTCATCCCCTCGAGTCTCGTAGCTTAGTCCTGAGTCAATGGTAGCCTGCTAATGCAGCAACTGTAACACGTATCCCAAAACGAGAAAGATCTGAAGATTCGGACGAAGAAGATCCGAATAACTACCTACCTCCGGCCTACTTAGCAGAATGAGCCAGGAGACCAAAAAGAGTTCGAAGAGAGTACTTCGACGACAGATACGCTTACAACTACGATTACCCGAACTTACGGGCAAAGAACGTACTTAGAAAACCAAAACATCTATGATTGGTTTCCTTACACTCCTATTCATCTTTTCAATTGTACCTTTCCTAGGACTCTTGTTCATCTTCAACAAACACCTTCTTCCTCTTCTTTCTCAACTTTCATGCAACAAGTTTCCCCTTTTCTTTACGATCCAGTTTTCCAAAGAAGGACTTCGAGTAGGTTTCGTAGTTCCCACCCATGTTGACAATTTCGGAGTTAGATACTCCCTTGAAGCAAAACAAAACCCTTGGCATCAGGAAGCGCCCGCTGAGAACACTTGGGAAGAAGACGAAGAAACCTTCGTATACCCACAAGAAGAACTACTAGCCGAGTGGCAACCAGGAGTCAACGAAGCAGCTTGGAACGTACCTATGGATGATTGGGGCACTCCACTAGCACAATTTGAGGACGAACAAGGAAATCCTATACCAGTAGTAGAAGTAATCACCGAAGACCTTTGAATATATTCCTCTCCTAAACCGCTAACATGTCACAAAGACTCTTGAACGCTCTCGACGATGACACCCTAGGTTGGGAGGAAAAGGTACAAGTGATCAAGGATGAGTTCTCTGCAATGATGACCAACAACGGTTATCTACAACAAACCATAACGCAACAAACGAAAGATATTGCCGCCATCACAAAGGCAATAGGAAAAGGATCTACCTCAGGATTTGGAGGATGCACATCGCGAAAGATAGAAGTCTTTGCCAACCCCGGAGAATATGACGGAACCATCGGCAAATTCGAAGAATGGTGGGCTAAGATCAAAGCATGGCTTGACATAAATAGCTCAACCGTAATCCAGAATTCTTACGAGGCCGTCCTGGCAGTTCTCTCACAACTAAAAGGACCGAAAGCTGGACCCTTTGCCCAAACGAGACTAGCACGAGGACAAACCTATACATGGGCAACCCTCGAAATAGAAGTACCGTCCCTATTCCGAGCAGGAAACCAGAAGGATTGGGCACGTTCCCAGCTAAAGAACTTCTGGCAAGGAGCCATGAGAATCGACGACTTCATAGTCAAATGGGAGGCCCTCTACCAACAAGCAGCGATTGATGATTCTCACGCTATAGCAATCCTCGAAGCAAACGTGCGAAAGGAGATCATCAAATACATCATACGAGAAGGACAACGACAAGACACAGTACCAACCTATCTCAACCTTATCCGAAGGGTCAGAACAGAACAAGAATCCGTTGCCTTAATCCGCGGACAGAAATCCTCTTGGAAGACATATGGTCAAAACAACCTCTCATCACGAAAAGATCTGAATGCCATGGACATTGATGCTATCCGAAGGAACACCTCATGCTACAACTGCCGAAAAGAAGGACACGGAGCACAAGAATGTCCACAACCAAAGAACCCATGCCCAAAGTGTAAATGGCTCGATGGTTCCCACAAGAAGGATTGCAGCAACCGCTCTAGATCTGCAAGAAGCACAGAAGTCAAAGAAGAGAGTTCGGAAAAGAAACCGAACCCTGATACAAACAAAGACCCTTTCCACGCCATACGAGGCATGTCTTACGAAGAAATGAAAACCTATTTCTACGACATGAAAGAAGTTTCCAATAAGGGAAAAGCCAGAGCGGGATGAATGAAGAACTGGGCATTCATCTCCGCAATATTTATTCGAATCGATTCTTTCCATTAGCTACCTTTGAACCTGAACCTGTATACGATACAATGCCAGAGGGGCTTCAGGTTGATCCTGAACTCGGTCGGGGCTTTACGCTGATGCTTAATTCCTCTCACAAAATAACAAGAAAAGAATCGATCGAAACAGAAATCCCAGATGAAATCTTTGTACGAAACATGAAGATTGACAAAGAAATATGCATGAATCTCTCTATCTCCTCTTATGGTCAGAAAAACTTTCTGAACACCACAGCCCTCCTTGATTCCGGAGCCAATGTGGTATTTATCGACAAATCTTGGGTTGAAAGAAACCAGTTCCCAATCAAACCTCTGTTACGCCCTATTCCCGTGTTCAATGTGGACGGCACGAAGAATTCTGCTGGAAGCATTACACATTATGCTGACCTAATCATTGACTATAACGGACACAGAGAATGTGTCACCGCAGAAGTAACCTGTTACGGTTGCTGCGTAAGCAGGCTACCGTGGACTCAGGACTGAGTACGAGACTCGCGAGGGCGAAGGGTTGAGGGTTCTCAGGTTCCGCGGCGGCGATGACTCACCCACGCGTTGGAACAAGAGGGTGCGACCTAAAGACGCGGGACGAAGGACGAAGGATGAGGACGATGCCTCGGTTGGTCGCGCGACGACCGGGAGTCTTCCTGTAGCGGAAGACGACGAAGGAGCAAAGGTTCCGGTCGCTAACCGGGGGACGGTCGAAGACTGGAAGGTCGACGACGTAGACGAA